>ABLG01000986.1:0-46770 GCA_000172435.1 Meloidogyne hapla | reverse complement strand
GGGGGGGTGCAAAAAGGTTTGTTTTGAAGACGGCAGGGCATGCTGCCTGGCTGCAGTGTGACTCTAGAGGCATCCCCTTGTTAAAGAGAACAGCATGGATAGTCTATATTACCTATTTTGAGCTTATTCCAGTTAAATAAAAGAGATTAATTTATAAATTTATTTTATTTCTAAATTATTTTAAAAAATTCAAAACCTTTCAGAAACCTTCAAAATTTTATTACATTTATTCAATTCATAAAATTCTTCAGTTCCTTCCTTATAAACTAAATTAAGTTGAAAACCTTTTGGTAATTTAGTTTTTTGCCAATTCCAAAATAAAACTTTATTTGAAGAAATTCTGAAATAATTATTTATTGCATCATTTCCTTCTTTTATTTTGGTAGGGATTGTATCCTCAAATAAATGATTCGCCCCAAAATTTTTAAAAAGAAAATTAGCCAAACAAAAAGATTGTTCTTCTATGTATGTATAAAAAATATTTTTTTAATTAATTTATTTTTTTTTAATTTTAACTAATTAGTTGATTAATTTTTATAAATTAATTTATTTTTAATTTAATTAATTTATTTTTTAAATTTTTTTAAATTTTATTTTAAATTTATTTTATTATTAATTTTATTTTAATTTTTTAATTTTATTTTAAATTAATTTTTATTTAAATATTCTTTAAAATTACCTAATTTCTTTTGATAATTTTCTGATAAAATTAAATATTTATTTTTTATTTTATCAAAAATATTTTTAACTTCCAAAACATTTTTATTATTTCCAATCAATTTTTCAATCATTTTAAGGCATTTTTCTGTGTATTCATCAAAAACATTATATCTCTTTATTTCACTTTTATTTATTTTTATATCTTTAGCAATATTTTCTGATATGCCTCTTTGAATTTTCCATTCTTTCCAATTTTTCTTAGCAAAAATTTCCGTTTGGATATTTCTTGAAAATAAAAGAAAATCGGCAATACAATTAATTTGTTTTTTTGTTATTTTGGCATTATAACAAAATAAATTAATTAAAATATAAAATAAAATTAATTTTTTTAATTTCATTTATTCTATTAAAAATTAATAGAAGAATTCAAAAAAATTGAATTTAAAGTCTGATGGATAGGCATTACACGCTAGACGGAAGTCTATGGGTAATATGACCGGTGAGTGGTTATAAACGATTTAATTATATTGATTTTTAATTGTTTAATTTTATTTAATATAAAATATAATTTTAAAAAAATAATTAAATTTAAAAAAAAACATTGAAAAGTTTATATAGTTGCAGTTCCTCATAGGAAAGAAAAATGAAAATAAAAAAAAATTTTTTTTTAAAGAACATTAAAATAATCTATAAATTTCTTAATTCTTTAATCAATAACAACCCAAAAAATTAAAAATTTTGTTTTTATCATTTAATTTTCTTCAACAAAATTTTCTTCAAAAATTTCATCATCTTTAAATAAAGGTTTAATTATTCCAACAATTTCGTCTACTTTATCTTTCTCATTATTTTTTTCAAACATTTCAACAATTTTAATTTCCCCATCTTTTTCATCCTCAAAATTTGTTTCTCCAATATAAATTTTTATTCCTTTTTTTAATTCCTTAATTAATTTAATTTCTTCTTCAATTTCGAATATTTTAAAAACACATTTTTCCTCTTCATTTTCATTAATTTTAACAAAAAATTGAAAAGCCATTCTTTTAAATTTCCACAAATTAATTGAAGTTATTCGAATAAAATATTTATTTTTTAGATTTTTAAATTTTAAACAAATTTCTATTTTATAATTTTTATTTTCTTCGTTTTTTTCAAAATCTCCACTTTCTAGAGAACCGAAAAATATTTTTAATTTTTTAATTAAATATTTATCATTTAAATTAATTATTTTTGTATTTATTTCATTTATATTTAATTCTTCAATGTTTTCAATTTCTTCTTTTAATTCGTATTCTAATTTATTATTGAAAATTGGCAAAATTTTCATTAATTCCTATAAAAAATTAAAAATAAAATTTAAAATATTATGCTAAATTTGCATTATTTTTTAATTTTATTCTTGATTTTCATTTGATAAAACTGAATTAATGAAAATTAAATTTAATTAAAAAATTTAAATTAAAAAACAAATACCGTATATGCTGAAATAACTACCCTGGGTAATTATTTTTTCAACCTTTTGCTGGAGGGGGTAATTGTTAGGAAGGGGGTAATTATTTGAGATTATTTTAGATAGGCTAATTACCCCTATTTTTGAGGGGGCAATTATTGTTTCAACCCATTTCTGGAGGGGGTAATTATTATCCGAGAGAGGGCAATTAGTTCAGCATATACGGTACTCACAATTCCAGTATTGTTTTCATAAATTTTTTGACATAAAATTATTCCTTTTCTAAAATCATCTTTAAATGTTTCTTCTATTTTCATTAAACCTTTATCATTTTTTCCTATTTCCTCATTTTTTATATTATACAAATTTTCTGTCGAAAACATAAAACAAGGTGTTTCATAAGGTAAAACATAAAAAGATTTATTTAAAAATTCTTTACTAATTTCTAAATTAATTTCCAATTTATTTTCTGTTTTATTTAATTTAAAATTAAATAAATTAATGTTTGGATCAATATCGACGAAAATATTTATGAAGAAGAAAAAATATTTGAAAAATTATAATTAAGAAATATCGAGAAGAAATAAATATAAAAAATAATTTTTAAATAATAATGCATTATTTAATCTAAAATTAAGAATAAATAATTTCAAAAAAGATAAGAGAATTTTGTTGAAATTTACCGAAAATATTTTTTAATAAATTAAATATTTATGAAAAATTTTTTAAAAATTACAGTAGATTAGTTTGCAACAAGAGTTGTCTCAGTGCCTTTTAGAAGTTTTCTTTCCTTTTTGTGGCGTTTTAAAACAAACAATGTTAAAATAAACAATGTTTTGAAAAAAATAGAATAGACAAAATCAAACAGATAAAATTGATTTTTTTAATGGTTAGGGAAAGAGGGGGGGGGGGGGTAGATTTTACCTCTATTTTTATCCTTATTAAAAAGAGAAAAAAAATAGAAATACAAACTATGTATAGAGATGATAAGAAATTTTAATTGGATACGTGTAATTACAAAAATCCTTACCGTAAAATCCTCACCGCAAAAATGGACAAATTGGACAACTCTAAAAAAACCTCTGTAATCAAAATTTATACTAATTTTAAAACTTTTCTTAGGAAAACATCTATTTCTCATTTTAATTATATCCCGGTCCCAAATAACAAATTATTTAAAGTTGCACAATTTGCATCTTCTTCTAATTCTTGTGCATTATTTCCAAGATGTTTTGCTTCAATTTTTATATTCTATCTTAGCTAAAATTAAAATTAGATATCCAGAAATATTAATATGAAATTTTAATCTTCTATATTAAAGGAAAATTCACTTTTCGGTAAATTACTTTGTTTTACTTTTTTATCTTTGTGAACGTTCTGAGTAAAATTTAATCCTTTTTTGATTGATGAGATGCAATAGGGAAACGAAATGAATTTGAGGGAGGAAGAAAGTCTGACCATTCCGAGTCTTTAAGAAGGAAAAAAGGAGGGGGGGTACAAACTTGAATATTACCCACTTTTCGAGTGCCGCAGGCGAAGAAATTTCAGGTTCTAGGATGACAATTTTTGCGCCGCAGGCGAAAATTTTTAGCATTTTGGTGCCCAGGGCATCATATTTTGTCCAAAACTGATAAGATTTGAAATTTTCTTAATCGGGGTCACATGTCGGGGTCACATGAAAAAGTCGGGGTCGTCGGGGTTGAAATCTTCGGGATCGGGTTTTATCGGGGTTGAGAATGTCGGGGCCGGGGTTTTAGTCAAAAAATGTCGGGGTTCGGGGTTAGCCGGGGTCCTACCCTATGAAAAACTAATAAGATAATTTCTCTAACTTGTTTTAAAAAATTCAAAATTATGAGACTCTAATCAAAAGTGTTAGACTGTTAAGCAAATGTGACTTTTTATTTTTGCCAGCAAATCTATAGAAAACACAAGACATTTGTATGGTTAGAAGGATGTTTAAAGATTTTACGTCAGAGTTGTTACCAACTAAGCCAGAAAAAAGAAAATTTAGAGTTCAAAATCGTTTTGATGTTTTTAAAATTAATAACAACTCTGCTTCTACAACAAAAATAGGATTTACGTAAATGATTTCCTAAAATGTTAAAAAAATTTCGGGACTTTAATTCTATTAAATCATTGTTTTAACTAAAAAAATTTAAATCAATAGAACACACATTATTTTTATATTCTTCTTACTATCAATAATAAGTTTCACGTTCAACCCATCCTTTTGGATAGCGACGAATCAAATAACGGCGAAATTCATCGTAAACAAAAATAAGTATCGAAAATGGAATTGCCGGGAACCACCAAGTGAATCTTTAAAAATAATAAAAATTAATTAATTTAAACAACAATGGACCATGTTTTAATCTAAACTAACCTAAGTCCATACATACGAAGACCCTGATCTGTTCCAGGAAGGTAGCAGAGAAGAGCAGCAAGTACTGTCTCAAAAACTAAACCAAAATTCAAAATCCAATTAGACATTCCTTGCTGAACAATTGAATTTCGGCGCGTCTTGGAAATGATAAGATCAGCCCATTGAACGATGACGATAGAGACGAAATAGGCAGTCTGACATGTATGCTCCAAAATTTTGCGGTTTGCATAAGTCTTAAAAGAGGGTTAAAAATGTAAAAAAAAAGTAAATCAATTGTATACCCATTCTTGTCCATAACTATCCAAAACATTATTAATTGCACGTGAATCCCATTCAGCACGAAGTTGGAATAAGTCAAGAGGAAGAAATCCATTATCAGCCATAATCCAAAAGTACTAAATATTAAATTTTAATTTTATTTAAAACCTATTTAAATTACAGAAAAGAAGCCAGCCGATGCCTGTATCATACCAATTTGACCATAAGCCAAAGAAATTAGACGTTCATTGACAAGTTTATCACGGAATGGATCACGTGGCTGACGTTTCATTATGTCAGACTCAGATTCTTCGTAAGCCAAGCTAATTGCTGGAACCTGTAAATATAAATTTTGGGATTGAGATTTTCGTGGGTTGAGATTAAATAACTAGAAATAATTTCAACTATCGATTAATTAATTAAAAAATAACCATATCAGTTCCCAAATCAATGCAAAGAATTGTAACAGTTCCTAACGGTAAAGGAATTCCAAGAATAATGTGAACAAGAAATGGAGAAATTTCTGGGATGTTTGAAGTAAGTGTATAAGCAATTGACTTCTTTAAATTGTCAAAAATCAAACGTCCTTCCTCAACGCCAGTAACAATCGACTGAAAGAAATATTTTAGAATTTAGAAATACAAAATTATATATACAGCAAAATTATCATCCAACAAAATCATGTCAGCCGCTTGTTTAGAAACGTCAGACCCAGCAATGCCTAAATTATATTTTTTTTTATAAATTCTTTAAAAGTAAATACAAACCCATAGCAACTCCAATATCTGCCTTTTTCAATGCAGGAGAGTCATTAACACCATCTCCTGTGACTGCAACGATTTGGCCGCTACGTTGAAATCCTTCAACAATCATCAATTTTTGCTGAGGAGATGTTCGAGCAAAAACAATTTCAGAATGTTCGGCAATAATCTCGATAAGCTGATCCTCGGTCCTACGAAGATATCAAATTGAGTAGAATTAAAATAAAAAACTTACATTTCTCTCAAATCAGAACCATGAACAACAATAGCTTTAGCCTCTCTAAAATAAACAAGTTTAAATAAAATTATATTAAACTTGAAAAAACCTCGGATTAACTTGAGCAACAGGAATACCTTTACGAATAGCAATATCTTCGACAGTTTCAGTCTCTGGAGAAATAATTCCAACAGATTTTGCTATAGCCTTTGCAGTAATTGGGTGATCACCAGTAACCATTACAACCTATATTTATAAAATCTTAAAAGAATCGTTCAATAGAACCTTAATTCCAGCACTACGACATTTAGCAACAGCATCAGGTACAGCAGCACGAGGTGGATCAATCATCGAAATAAGACCAAGGAAGCAAAGACCATCAATTGGAAAGTTTGGATTATCAGTATCAAATTTAAAGTCCTAAAACGAGTGAAATTTTATTAATTAATAAAATTTATTTTTAAAATTTTCAACCTTTGGATATTTTTCTTTATCAAGAACAGTATCACAAAAACCAAGAACTCTTTCACCCATTCCTCCCAATTCCATATAAGCAGTTTCAAAAGTTTCTTTTAGTTTATCATCGAGTTGTCGAATTTGTCCATTAATTAGAATTTTATCGCATCGAGCCAAAACACGTTCAGGCGCTCCTTTCATAACCAATAAATTGGTACCATTATCATATGCGTGGATTGAGACCTTTTTAGGAAAATAATAATTAAGAAATATTCTAAAAAGAACCTGATATTTGTTTGTAGAGTTGAAAGGAATTTCAGCAATTTTAGGATGAGCAGCACGAAAAGGAATAACTCCACCACTTAAAGAGCGTTCAGCAAATTTTAGTAAAGCAATTTCTGAGGCATCTCCAGTGCATTCACGTTTAAGAATTGGAACGTCATCCTTAAAAATAGTAAGAATAACTTTTGGTAAAGTTCTCAAACCTGTCCAGGTTTAAATTCAGCTCTATTGCAGAGAGCAGCAACTCGAAGCAATTCCGATGCATTTTTCTCTTTATTCACATTATCATCAGCAGCGGCGTCTTCTGAAGTATTGACAGTCTCAATATTTAAATCTTTCCAAGTATGAGCAACAGTCATTCTATAAATTGGTAAAAATTGCGAGATCAGAAATACTTATATGAAAATATAATGATAACTGCCAATGAGAGAAAATCGAAAGATAATAAAAGATAAAAACTTGCCTGTTCTGAGTTAGAGTACCAGTTTTGTCTGAACATATGGTTGAGGTCGAGCCAAGCGTTTCCACCGCCTCCAAATTTTTAACAAGACAGTTGCGTTGAGCCATACGTTTGGCAGTCAGAGTCAGGCAAACAGTAACAGTTGCAATCAGACCTTAAACATTTATACAAAACATATGATTCAAAAATAAAACCTTCAGGAACATTAGCTACAATAATTCCGATAAGGAAGACAACAGCAGTAAGCCAATGATAACCAAGAATGAAAGCAATAATGAAGAATGTAACACCCAAGAAGACAGCAACTCTAAAAAAGTTTTTAAATCAGAAAATAAAAATAGTCATACGCTGTAATAATATGAATAAAATGTTCGATTTCACGAGCAATAGGCGTCTTTCCAGAATCAAGATCAGAAGCCAAATGAGCTATTCGTCCCATGACCTACATAAAAGTGGAGGTTAAAGAGAAAGAAAAAAATATTTTAACAGTTCTATCCCCCGTGTTCACAACAACCCCAGTAGCAGTTCCCTCAACAGCATTAGTCGAAAAGAAAGCCAAATTACGAGCTTCCAAAGGTTCATCCTCAGATTGTTCATTTGTACGAGTTTGTGGCTCGGACTCTCCAGTTAAAGAAGAATTATCAACCTTAAAGAAAAGCTTATTTAAAAATTCTAAATAGTTTAAACCTTAAAACCATGCGCTCTAATAATTCGAATGTCAGCAGGTATGCGATCACCACCTTTGACTTCAACAATATCACCAACCACTAAATTGGCGCTTGGAATCTAAATTTAAATAAAAATTAGAAAGTTGAAATGACGTGAAATAAATTTTTTAGCTAACAATAAATAGGTTAATCGAAAAAATCAAGATAAATATCAGGGCCTATAGGCAGAATATTTATAATGTTAAAAAACCTGTCGTTTCTCTCCATCACGAATTATCAAAGCAAATGTTGGCACAAGATTCTTAAATGATTCCATAATTTGAGAACTTTTGCGCTCTTGAAAGTATTGGAAGCAGCCAGTAATAATAACCACAGTCATCAACACAATGCCCAAATAAAGCTTAAATTTGAGAATATTTGAATAAGAATAGTTCATTTTTTACATTGTCTTTTGATGGATGTTCAAGAGTCATAGCATCAACAGTGTGGGCAACATAGCAGAGAAGAGCACCGACCCATAAAAGAAGAGCAAAACCGCCAAACAAATTTTTGCAGAACTTAACCCATTCAGGTGTTGTACGTGGAGGAGAAAGTGCATTTAATCCATCACGAGCCAAAACTTTTTCTGCCTGAGCACTTGTTAGACCCTTAAAAAATAATTTTAATAAATTTTAAAATTAAGGAGAAAAATAACCTTTTCGATATCAGTTTCATAAGAAGCACATAACTCTTCCAAAGGAATACGATGTTCATCCTTAAATAAATTTTATGATTAAAAAGGAGGAAAGTAAACTCTACTAGCTAAAAACTTATATTAAAGAGTAAGAATTTTAAAGAAGAGTAAAGTTTTAGAAAAAATATTGTTTTTAAAGCCTAAATAGTTTTCTATCAAAAATAAAATGGAAAGGACATGAAAATTAAAACAAAGAAAATAAAATAAGCTCAAGACTAAATACTTATATTAAAATATTAAAAAATACCATTTTCATTTCCTTTTTAAGCTCAGCCAAATCCTCAGTTTTCTTCTCATCATTTGATTTGACTTTGAATGATTTTTTGATTGTATTCTTTTTATCCTTCCATCCACCCTTCTTTTTGTCGTTATTTCCTCGTTCATTCATAGAAGCATTGCCTGTAAGAGGAACTATAGCTTCATCCGCTTGACGACCTCCTGGCGGCTAAAAATTTTGAATTTTAAATGAATTTGATAAATAAAAAACCTGAGAAAAATCATCAGCCATACTTTATTCGATTATAGTTTTTGAATTTGCCGATTTAACTAAATAAAAAAATTTAATAAGGTATACAAGAAAAATTAAGTTAATTAGTGAATAAAAGATGTCAGAAAAACAATAGATTTGTTGAAAAATAAATTTAATGAAATGAAAAACGGAAGTAAAACTTTAAAATGTCTAAATATTAAAACGTTCAGAAGATGAAAAAGTTAAAACTGTCCAATATATATCGGTTATTGGGTATACGGTAATGTCTGGATGAAGCGGATTTTCTTAATAATTATGCGCATAAATTCATTTATAAATTGTCAGAGAAACAATTGTAAAAAAAGATTAAATTTTTAATTTTTTAAATTTTTAATATTCTTAAATTTTTAATTTAACAAAAAATACTGATTAATTTAACCAACAATTATATTTTCTGTTGACAGACTTTAACTAAATTCAACTAGTAATAAATTTTTGTGTATTCGACGAAAAGAAAAGCTAAAAGAGAGCCGCGGAGGATTAAGCTTACTTTATCGATTTTTTGAAGTGGGAATGTCGTTTATTTTTATAAAGTAAACACAAAGCTATGTTAGCAGTTCTTTTATAAGAAATAGCCTACTAGCTTATTCTTTAAGAAAAAACTATATTTAAAATACTTGGTTTCATTGGTTTTATTGGGATTATTTTTCTTTTTTTGGGATTTATTGAGAAAAAACTTTCAAAACATTTCACCACTTTTATATATATTTTTTTGTTTCATCTATTTTGTCCTTGACGTAAAAAATAAAAAAATTAATATAATTTTAAGTTTTGAGAAATTTGATTGTTTATGTTAGATAAAAATTAAACGGATGATAAAATCAATTAAAAAGATGTCTGTGTCTACTTACATGCATTTGCAATGTATAGAAATGTGATAATTAGAGCCCGGATTTTTACGGATTAAAAATCGCGAAATATGTACTTAAATATTGATGAAAAATTGACGAAATATGGATAAAAATATGTATAAAAAATAAAATATTTTGCACGAAAATCAAAAGATTATTAAATAAATTCATTCAAAAAATTGATTTCTATTCTCACAATAACAAATCAAATGAATTTCAATGTTTTCTGGCGTCAAACTAGTTCGCTTCTCCGTGATTATCGATTTATATGCAGAGAAACTTCTTTCTACATCGACTGATGTAATAGGAGCGTATTTCAGAGATGCGATCTTATCGGGTTCTAAAGAGATATTTAAAAAATAAAACCTCAAGAAAATTTTCCTTCATGTAATTCTTCCTTAGAGTCGATTCGTCTGGAATAGATTTCCCTGAAATTTTTTCTAAAAAGCTTCGAAATGCACTATTTTGTAATTTCCATAATGGAATGTTTGCTGAAATTAAAGCCTTGCACAATCCTGATGCAAATACATTTGGTGTTTCATTTGAATTCAGAAATGGTTGTTTACTGTTTGATGAACGCATAAATCTATCGCAGTTGCTCGCATGGAATCTGAATAGTGCTTAGAATGTTGTTTTTTGTCGCTGAATAGACCTGTTGTTGACAAGCTTGGCAATAGATTACTTTTCCATTTGTTGTATATACGTCTATTCCATTAATTCTTCTAATATATTCACGCATCCACACAGATTTTGACTGAATTTTCGGCATTTTCCAATTTTTTCTCAAAAAACTTCAAAATATGGATTAAAATATGGATTATGTATTAAAGTCTGAAATATGTAAAAATATGGATTATATGGAAATAGAAACCCCCTCTATGATTTTAAAAATGAGCGGAAAGTGTGTTTTTCGTACTTTTTACACTATGACAAATTTGCAAAAAAAATATGTATTTACATAAAAATCCGGGCTCTAGTGATAATGATAAATCTTTCTTTTAAATATTTTTGAAAATGATATATTTTACGAATTCTCGTTTCTTCTCTTCTAAAGTGAGCCCAACAATTGACAGTTTTTTCGCATGGTTAATTTATTTTGAAGGCCAGACAATATAATGTATTTAATTGTTTTTTTTTTCAATTTATTGTAGAAAATTATATTATTTTTTAAAAAATTTTATAAGTGAGCTTGTTTTAAATACACTCATTTTTATTATTTTGTACTATTTAATTTAAAAACAGAAAACTTGTTAAAAGGTAGACTTGTCATTTCATAATTTACAAAGAAAAAAGCATATTTATGTGAAAATAAATAAAAAAGTGAAATCTTATTAATCAGGCAAATAAAAGCAAGTGAATTTGAAGATTTTTTTAAATCTCTCTTTCTAAAAATTAAAAAAAACTAAATTAATTGCTGAAAAATGAAATTGAAATCGAAATTAATTTTCTACTTTTTCTTTCTAATTTTCACCTTTTCTTTTTCAACTATTTAATGTGATCAACGAACTCTTGTTGAAACAAAAAGGAAAGAAGATGGTCTTCCTTTAAATAAATTAATATAAATGGAATTAAAAAAAATTAAATGAAAATCGGCAAAATTTAACAGAAATAATTATTGAAGGTACTGTTCTAATATGTCCCTCCACCCCGTATATTCGCGGCGAATTTACACACCATATATTCGCGAGATTATAAAACGGTAACTGATATTTCTCAAAAAAATAAAAAGCCTATCCATTACTAGAGTGAGTTTTTTTAGGCCCGAAAAAGTATGTTTTAGGTCCGAAAAGGCCGAAATAGGTTTTTTAGGCTCTAGTAACTCGAAAAGTACACATCGCCAAGCGGTAAAACAGTGTTTTTTCGACTTATCTCGTCGAATAGCGTTCGCGAAAAAAAATAGCTAAAACCCTAAAAAAAACTAACTCTATCCATTACCTATAATTTTTATGATTATAATGAATAGGCTTATGTTACTGCGTACAGAACCCAGCAACCTCCCGCGAGACGCGTGCCGCAAAACCCTGAGCGAAGCTCAGGGTTTTGCACAAGCGTCTCGCCGACTTCCATAAGCCTACTTTTTGAAATATCAGTTACCATTTTATAATCTCGCGAATATATGGCGTGTAAATTCGCCGCGAATATACGGGGTGGAGGGACATATTAGAACAGAACCTTATTGAATTAAGAGAGGAAATGAAAAATAAAGTTTTATATCACAATATTTCATGACACTTGTTATTTCAAGACTCTTACATATCTTCATTTAGTTTCCTTCTTTCTCTTCGATTTTAATATTTAAAATCATTTTGCTTATTATTTCTCACAGTCGATCTTCATTTAGTTTACTTAAAATAAAAGTTAAGCTGATTTATTGGAATAATTAGAAAAACTTATAGAAGATTTTTTTAAATAGAGAATAATATTATATTTCATAATAAATAATTTGCACTTTCTAATTTAAAAACATATATTATATATGTACTAATGCGTAAAATTCGATTTATTAAATAAAATGTCGACTATTTCATAAATTATAAAAATAAAAGTACATTCATGTGAAAATAAAATTTAATAAAATACATAAACATCTCTCTCTCTTATTAAGCAAATAAAAGGGTCCTAATTTATTTAAAAATAAACATAGCTATTATATGTATGTAATTCTCGCTCAAAAGGTAGGTAAAATAAAATAAAAAAATAATTTTATTCTCTTATTTTTTCTCTTCTACTCAAAAATTTAATAAACACCTAACTGGGTGAGAATCATTTTTATAAAACTTACCTCTGTTTACCCTCATTTCCCGTTGACTTTTGGGTTCATTTTCTCAATTTTGTTTTCGAAAATTAAATTATTTTCTGGCATAAGTAAAATATACAATTTATCTAAAATTATTAAAAATTGCTTTATATTCTTTAGTTTTAGATTTATATTATTTTAACCTTCTAATATTAACTATAGAAGATTTTTTTTGAATTTTGTTTATTGATAATGTATAATTTAATAAATTTATTATTTGTCAATTATTTATTTTTAATTTTTCCAATTTCCTCTTCAAATATTAAAAATGATCAAAGAATTCTTGTAGAATCTAAACAAGATGTTTTTCGATTATTTGGTTCTAATATTAATTATCCGTTAATTAAATTAATAAAAATGGAATTAAAAAAATTAAATGAAAACCAACAAAATGTAACGGAAATAATTATTGAATTAAGTGAGGAAATGAAAAATAAAGAATTTTATATTTCAATATTTCAAGACCCTTGCTATGAGACAGCATGGACTAATTCGTATAACACAAATAATGCAGTTATTGGTGAAAACGGGAAAAAACAAATGAGAATTGAAAGGGAATACACTAATTATTACAAACATGGAATTCTTATTTGTGGATTAGGAGATCTTTTAGGAACCGTAAGTTTATAATTTTAAAAAACTTTAATGTTGTCTAAATTAAGAATCAAGAGTTTAAAATAAAAATAAGAAATTTTTTAGTCCTAGATACCGAAAAGAAAAAATCTTTCGCCTCTTTTGTTCCTCGGTCAAAAAATTCAAAATATTAATAAAATATTTTAGACAATCCCAAACACCTCTCAGAAAAATTCAAATTAGAACACCGAAACTCATAAAATTGAAACATATAATTCTCGATAAACTTGCTCAATTAATTTTCAACTAATTTTTGCTATAATTAAAATAAAAATGAAGAAAATTAGAGTAAAGCGGTTGGTCCCCTTTCCCAGTGCCTCGTTGTGGTGTTGGTGTTATATTGGAGTCGCGCATGCTGCAGTCATGAATGAACTCCGCAGAGTATAGGACATAGGCAAATCGCACGCAGTGGGGGAAATGGATAGGGAGAGCTCTTCCCTATCTGCACGATGGATTGGCCGGCCGGCTGATGAATGAAGTGAAGTGATCCGATTTAGCCTATTCCCTTAGGGCTTATATGCACCTGCCTACTTACTGCCCGTTTCCCAAGGATAAGTTAGTGGCGATGTTATCTTAGATAATGGCTTCTCTGGGAACGTCCGTTTGTGGCGTTCTTTGCACCTCTCTGGGAATTTCCGTACTTAGAGCACCGATTGCTCTTCACGTGATTTCCAGGAAGTGATCGGCCTTACATTAGCTTTTTTACTTTTTTTTATTTTATAGACATTTTTGAAAATTTTGCCACTTTTCTACGCTAATATAGATTTTGAAGTAAATAATGAACTTTATAATCTTGGAAGTATTAGAGATAAAGAAGTAAATATAAATGGTATAAATACATATTATAGTCATGGAGATGGACTTCATAAATTGATAAAATTAAAATGTTTTTTAAATACAGAAGGACCTAGAAAAATATAGAAAAAGGCAATTTTTCGCCTATATAGAAAAAGGCGAAAAATTATTAGGTCAAAATAATTTTATAAATAATTTTGTAATTAATGAAAATCATAGACGTTCAGAATTGGAAGGAATTTCACATTTAGAAATTTGTTTAAAATTTGAACATTCTGGAAAATATTTAATTCGTATATTTTCTTCTGAAATGTGGAAAGAACCAAAAATCGAAATACATTTTCACGTTAAAATTAAGAAAGAAAATAAAATAAAATGTTTAAATAAAATGTTTAATGATTATAAAAATAAAGATGAAATTGATTTAATTAATCAATTGAGAGAGGGAATAATGATTTTAGTTTTGTATTCTAATCATAGTGATAATGAAGAATATATGAAAATTGTTAAAGTTGAGGATTTTGATGATAATGATTATGATATAGCTAATTTAACTGATTTTAAACCTATATTTGATGAAGATTTTAAATTTATTGAAGAGGAAAATATTAAAAAACGAAAAAGAAATGACTGAAGAATTTAAAGCACGGCGAGTCAGAAAGTTTCTTACAGTGGTCACCAGGAATCGGAACTCTTCCGCTTTCGCTTTTTGGCCCTCTTCCGCCAAATTACATCCTACATTCCCTAATAAAAGCCAAAATCAAAAATTATTTTATGATTTTTGTTCAAATTCATCAGAAAAAATGTAAATTTTCCTTGCTTTTGACACCCAAAACTTTCAAAATTTTTGCATGCGGCGCTAAAAAATTGGGTAGTTTAAAATAAATGAAAATTTATCTTTCTTCCGCCTTCAGCTTCCTTCCGTCCTTGCCTACATCCGCCCTTCAGTCTTCTGCTTTTTAAAAGCGGAAGGGCCCGTCATACTGGTGATTACTATCAATGAGAAACATGCTTTTCCGTTTTTCTATTAAAAACAAATTCAACAAAATATCAAAAAATTAAAAAATTAAAAAATAGAAAAAAAATAAAAACTAGAAGAAAAAAATCAGATAAAAATTATACTTTCTCTTTACTTCTAGATTTGCTCTTTTATTTATTTTTGGATAATTTCTTAGCAATTTTTAAAATTAAAATAAATTAGTCAAAAAATGTCTAAATTTAACTATCTCAGCTGAGAGACGACTCGTATTTTCAATATGAGTCCGAGTAAATGATCTCGGCACCATAATCACGCAAAATTATATTTTCATCAATTTTTTAATTTAAAGAGAGAAAAATTATTAAGGAAATTTATAATAAAATAAATAATAAATTATATTTCCAGAAAATTAATTAAATAATATTTATAAATTATTTTAAATTAAAAAAAAATAAATAAAAATTGAAGCCTTATAAAATTCAATAAAAATATATTCGATAATCACACTTTAATATGTTAAGTAATATTTATTTAAAAAATATTTTATAAAAATTAGACAGATTTTAAAAGTTTTATTTTCTCTTTATGTCTTTGCCCTTTTATTTATTTTTTGTTCATTTCTTAATAAATTTATAATTAAAGTAAGTTTATCAAAAAATATAAAAAATATTTTTAAAATTTAAAAAAAAATATTTAAAAAAAATGTCGCTGAATTTATTAATATTTTTTCTATTAATATATTCTGCATTATTTATGCCAAATAATTTAAAAAATAAAAATAAACGAAAAAATGAAGGAGCATCAAATAATATTTTTGAAGATATTCAACAATCTGATAAAAATAATGTACCGTATTTCCCCTTGAATATTAAAAAAAAAATATTTTCTTATTTATTTAGAATAATTAATATAATTTTCGAACGTTAAGTATATTTAACTTTTTTCCCAAATATCTTTAAAAAAGAACATATTTCTTGATATAAATTTTTATAGAATGATCCTTTAAAGATAAATTTTGATAAAGTAATTTAAAATAGGTAAATGAGTAAATTACTGTTAATTTAGAGGAAATACGGTAGTAACGAATTCTAGTCGGAGCTTATAACAAATAATCATTTTGGTTCCAATGATTTAGAAGAATCTATTAATTTAATTAAAAATGAAAAGAAAAAACAGAAAATAGAACAAAATAATGGTATAAATATATTTTATTTAAAATTTTTATTTAATGTTCTTCGTTATTGAGTTGGTTAAAATATCTTGAGTCAAGATTTTTTAAGTCAAGATTTCCCTTACTTGATAGGTTCCTTTTACATTTTGTAAAGTAACCCCAATTTTAATGTGGATATAAGTCTTTAAAAAATAAATTTTATTAAGAAACATCTACCAATAATTTTGCAAAATATAATAAAATTATTAAAAAATTGGAAAATGACGAACAAAAAAATTTTTATGTCCTTAATGAAGGAATTTATTGCAAATTGTGTCATAAACAAAATGAAACGGTATTTTAATATAAATTTAATTATCTTAATTATTTTAGTTAAAGCATTCTAATTTATATGCTCTTAAAAGCCATGTCAATTCATTAACGCATCGACATAAAACTGGTTATTATTTTTAATTTTATTTATAAAACTTAAATTTATTCTAATATAAATTTAAAATATAATTTTTAATTTATAGGAAGTAAAGTAAATTTTAAGAAATTACATAATATAACAAGTGAAGAAAATGGAATAATATTGTTAGTCAATTAAAAGAAGATGAAAAAAGAAATTTCAAATTTTATAAAGATGGAATTAATTGTTTATTGTGTCATAGGGATAATGAAAGGGTATTTTTTAATAAAAAATATAAAAAAATATTTTTTTATAATTTTTGTAAAAATAAATTTATTAACTTTTTGAAAATAATTTTAGTTTAAATGTGAGATGCTTTTCGAACTCAAAGCTCACATCAATACACCAACTCATCAATTTAAAACTGGTTATTATTTTTAAATTAAAAATATTTTATAAATTTTTTATAGGAAAAGATGTAAATTTAAAAATGCTAAGAGTTGCAACTGATGAAGAGAAATGGAATAATTTTATTAGTAAAGAAGAAAAAAAATATTTTAAAGTTGATAAAGATGGAATTAATTGTTTATTATGTCATGAACCAGAAAAAAGAGTAATTTGAAAAATTAAAAATTTTTTTTTTATTAAATGTATTTTTTTAGTTAAAACCTCAAAGTTTTGCCGAATTTAAAAGAGGACATATCAATTCAAATTTACATAAGATAAATTTAGGTTTTCTATTTTAATATAATTTTAATTTAAATAAAAAATTATTAAATTTAGAAAAAAAATTAAATGGCCAGTCTTCAACAACTTCCGAGACTAAAGACAAAGAAAAACAAAAAGAAGAATGTCAATTTAATTTAAAATGTAAAATAAAAAATATTTTTTTTAATTATTAAAAATTATTTTAGTTGATTGGGAGAATTGAAAAAAAAATTTTATTTAAATGAAAAACTTTTATTAAAAAGTATAAGAACTTTAAGAAATTTAATAAATATTTTTGATAATTTATTTAAAGAAATTTAAATTGTTTTAAATTTTTATTTAATAAAATTTAAATTAAATCAAGAATTTTTAATTTGTAAATTATAAAGAAATTTAAATATTTTTAAAATTATTCCAAAAAATAATTATTTATTTATTTATTTTAAAATTTTTATTTAAATAATAAATGTCTGCATTTTGTTTTTAATAATAAATTTCATAATTATTAAGTGGCGGTGAAATAAAAAAATAAAGTCTAAATAAATCAATTTGTTTATTATTTAAAAATATAATTTAGACAAACAATTTTTAAATTTATTTTGAAATAAATTACTTGCCATTAATAATTATATTTAGAATTAGTATTTGTTTAAATTTATTAAAAATTTAAGAATTAAATTAAAAATTATAAGCCGAATTGAAATTAATAAATTGCTCTAGTTAAATTTATTTTTCGATTTTAATATCTTCAAAATTTAAAATTTATTTTCTCTCCACCAATGATAGAAAAATGAACAATTTTCATCTATAAAGAATATATTAAAATTAAAAATTTACTCAAATACTTTTCCATGGTTCCTTAAAACCCCCAACCTCTTTTAAGCATTTAATTAAAGATCTAATTTAAATTAAATATATTTTTAGAAATAAATGTATTTAAATATTCAAATCAATTTATTTGTTCTTTTAACAATTTTATTTTGTTTCAAAGCAGAATTACCCCCAGAATATATTACTTGTGTTTCTGATTTTATTTTGCTTAACAAACAATTAAAATCAATTTATTTTCCTGAAAAAAATGAACAATGGAAAGTTCAACGAGTAATTCTTCAAAAATCTTTCAAAGATTTTGAAATAAATAAAGAAGAAATGACAGATTTTATGGGAAATAATTATGCAAATAATTGTTTTGAATTAAATAAAGAATTGGTTTTTAATTATAATAATAATTTTTTAAATAAAATTAAAAATTTATTTTCTTTCAAAAATGTATTTAATGTAAAATTACTTTTTGAAAAAATTAACAAAAATTATTTGGTTTTATCAGAAGATATTCAAAATAAATTAAGTAAGTGTTTAAATAATTTTAATTAACAAATGAGGGCACTCACACAATCGAAGTTTTAGGAGATCCCTGTCACGGAATTATGCATTTTTTTAATTTTATGGATTTTGGGGAATAAATTAGTGTTCTTCTTCGAAGTCAATTCCACGAACCGTTCGTAGATCGGGGTCGTAAGGGAATCGGTTGAGGTATTCCATAAAAATCGTCCTCGGGCGGGAGTCGGTGTCGGGGAGTAATCCTAGAATATTCCTGTGTGTTTGTTCACTTAAAAGGTCACACCTCTTCACTTCTAAAAATTAAGTTCTTTACAGGAGAGAAAGACTAATAAAATTTCTAAATTTTCTTGGAGATTTTGTCAAGTCGTGTAAATAATTATTAGTCGTGTAAATAATTATTTCATATCTCAATTTTTAGCTGAACAAACATTATGTATGAGCAATTTAATTTACAAAACCCTAGAAAATTTAAATAAAGGTGATGAAATATTAAATATATTTTATACACCAACAGAAATTAGAAACGAATCACATGCACTATTAAATCATTTTAAAATTAATTTTGGAAATAAATATTATTTTTTATATTTAAAATGGTCAAATATTTATATTGACATTTTAATTAATAATATTAACTTCACTGAATGTATTAAAATATATGAGCATGAAGGGTAAATTTATATTTATTTTTTTTTGTTTTTACAAAATTATACAAAAAATTCTTTATTTAATTTATATGTAAAATTCTTAATTTTTCCTCAATTCCAGAAACTTTTTTTTTTGAATATCTTCTCTGTATTTTCCATTTTCCCACAAATTTTTTGTAACAACCTGGTCCGTAATCTGAAAAAATATGAGAATTATTTCCACAAACACAGCTTTCCTTTATCAAATAAATTTGTAAATAATCATTCTATTAAAATATGAAATCTAAAAATATTATGTATATAAAAATTTAATTTTTATATATTTTAAGATATAAATATCAATTACCAATTATTATGAATGAGCTATTCTTTTTGAGCAAGTTTCCATATGAAGGTTTGAAAATTAAGAATGTTTTTGGACTATATAAATCCTAATAATAATAAATTTTTTTGTCCAAAATTTTCAAAAACACAAAATTTTTATAACCGCAATAGAAACTCTATAAAATTATTAAAATTTGCTATTGAAATTTTGTTTAATTTTAAATTTCTTCATTTAAAAAACATCCGATGATTAATAAATAATTTAATTATTTAAAATTAAATATATATTTTTTATTTTATTTAGTTTCAACTATAAAAGATATGCAAATTTTTGATGAATTTATTATGCAACATAAAGAATGTTCCATTTGTCATCAAAATTTAATTAACAATAAAAATTTAAAAGAAATTCAACAAATAACTGCATGCAATGTTTATTTATTTATTTTAATATTATTTAAAATTAAAAAATATTTAAGCATATATTTCATAAAGAATGCATTCAAGAATGGTAATTAATTAAATTTTTATTAAAATTAAATTAAAAATATTTTTATTATTAAAATATTATTATTAATTAATAATAATATGTTATATTTATCAAAAATAATTTAAATAGGTTTAATAAGTTAAATTTAAATGCTGGTGCAAATAAATATTATGGAGGACCTATTGTAATTATTTTTTTGAATTATAAATTAATTTTTTAATTTTATTGAAAATAAATAACCAGAATTTTTATAAAAACTCATATATTTACATAAGAAATATCAAATATTTAGTTTTGCTTTTAATAATTTATTAAAAAAATTTTTTTCTAATTTTTCTAATAAGTATTTAAAAATTAATTAATTTTTTAGATAAGTAAATGTCCAAATTGTGAAAGCAAAATTTTGGTCGAAACGAGAGAAGAAAATCAAAATCAGCCGTGATATATTCAATTAAATTATTGTTTTGATACTTTTAATATAACAATTCCAAAAAGATGTTTTTTAAACATTTTAAGCATCTTTATTTTAGCATTCTAAGCATTTTCCATATTGCTTTTATCTATAAAATTAAAAAATTTTCTAATTAAAATTTTTAAATATTTTTTAAATTTATTTCAAAAAACAATTTCTATGAAAATTTAGTTAATTTTCTTAGAAATAAATATTAATATATTTGTACATTTTTTGATAGCTTCTTTATGTTTTGTTGTTTTCAAATGGGCCAATATATCAAACGGCATTTTTGACTTATACTGAAAATAAAAATATTTTGTTAAATAACGGATTAAATATCTAAATATTATTTTAAATAATATTTTAGTTAAATTAATTATTTTCTATATTCCTTATAAATTAATCTAACTAATTTTAAGATTTCTGAAATTTAATTATTTAAAATTACCTAACCTTTCTTTTACAAGCAATACAATAATATTTATTATTAACCACTTTAATATATTCTGCTTTTTCTCTAAACTTTTTTGTCAATTTAAGAGTTTCTAAACATTTTTTATATTTATTTTCATTATTTTCTACAAAAATATTTTTAAAAGAATTATTAGCTTTATTTGAAGATGATGATGGATTTTTTGTAGAAATTTGTTGATTAGTAAATGAAATTAATGATTCCTCTGCTTCTTCAATATTGTTAATATTATTTATTTCTACTTCATTAATATTAAAATTGTCTTGACATTCTTCTAATTGAATAATCTCTGAATTTTCAATATTTTGATTTTCATTTAGTTCTTTAGTTCCTCTCAAATTTTGATTTTCAATATTTTTGTCAAAATTTTGATTTTCAACTTGTACTTTCCCATTATTTTGATCTTTTTCTTCATTATTAATATGAACTGTAGATGATTGTAACAATTCAGGTTGATTATTTAAAGGAGATTCTTTATTTAAATTTTCAAAAATTTCTTCATTAATATTCCCAAAAATATCATAATTATCAAAAGGTAATTCTGAATTGAAAGGATTTTGTGTAAATGATTCGAATAAATTTGGAATATTTCCAAAATAATCAAGATTGTTGTATTTAAATAAATCTTTATTTGACTGAGTTAAATCTTGATTATTTTCTTGATTTTTTGATAAATCTTTGTTAATTAGTTCAAACGTTGAATCATTATTTGCTATATGTTTATTAATTATTTTATTGTTCTTATCCAATAATAAATCATTCCCAATACTTTTAATTAAAGGAATATTATAAAAGGTTAAAAAAATAATAAGGGAATATAATTTCATTTTTTATAAAATTTTAATTAAATTTATGATATGTTAAATTATTTAAATAGTTAATTATTTCTAAATAAAAGTGCATCTAATTTGTAATATTTAATATAATTTGCATCATTATCCTTTTTGATTTTATTACGTAATAGATAAATCCTTGCCATTAAAAGTTCAAATTTCGTTTTAGAAAATTCGGATTTCGAAAAATTTATTTTGATTTTTATAAATTTAATAATAGAGGGATAATTTTAATCTTCTGATTGATAGCAAGTTATATACAAATTTTTATTAAATTTTGCATGAATTTCAACTTTTAATTAAAGTGATTTATAATTTGGTGTCCAACTGTCTACGATGCCCTTTTATGATGTTTCGTAATTGACATCCGATGTCATTCAATTAAAAATACGGTAGCTATTAGCGTCGAATTGATTAATTTGTTGTCAGCATCCTTCGAATTTTGTAAGCAATCAGGAGCCGCATTTCTTATCGAATTGAACTAAACGTGTCATTAATGTCATGCGTGTTAGAGGTTGTTAAGGCGAAGACGCCCGCTAAATTCTAAAATGGTTGCACATGTTAAATAATATGTGTGCTGCATGGTGATAAGCGTCTGTAAATCGAAAACGCCCATTAACTCAAAGTTGAACTAAACGTGGCATTAATGGCATGAGTTTTAGGCACCTAACACTAATGTTAACGTCACGAGTATTGGACGGTTGCGCATGTCAATAAAATGAGTGATCATTGGTGTTAGGCGTTTAGCAAAACGAAGACGCCCACTAATGAAGACGCCCACCACTAACTCTGTACATTTAAATAGATTCGAGCATTCCTAAATTATTCATTTTTATTAAATTTTTTATTAAAATGTCAATTACAGAATTCTAAAGAATGATTCTATAATTTCAATACTGTTTTAAAGTACTATTTTTTATTTTGTTACAGAATGTGTTTGAATATATTTAAATTTCCTTCTTTATGTAAAACGACGCGGAGCAGGACAATTGGGCGCGGACAGTTGGGCGCGAGACAATTAGAGATATTTTGAATGAATAAGCCTAAACATTTAACCAAAACCCATCTGACCATAGGTTGTGAATTAAATAAGCCCAGTTATGAAACCCGTTTGCCCATTTGGAGACGTAAATCCCGAGATTCTTATATTTAACATGGGGCGCCCAACTGTCCACGCGCCCAATCGTCCGCGCCCAATCGGCCGCGCCCAACTGTCGTGTACCGAAAACGATGAGTTAAAAATCGGTTGGGGTCAGCACTTTTCAACCTTTTTTGCCCCGCAGGGAAAAATTTTCGATTCTTTGGGTAATACAGTGGAAATTTACAGTGGAACTAAAAAAGCATTTTAAGACATTTATTTTTTTTTAAATTTATTGTCGTAATTCGTAATTTCGGCACTAATTTTCGTAAACGTAATTCGTAACTCAAAAATCACCGTAATTCGTAATTACGACGCAACTCTTTTGCCAAAGGCAACTCTTTTGCCAACTGAGTGCCATTAAATTTTTTATTAAAGAAAGATTTATTAAAAGTTAAAAAGGTTGCCAAAGGCAGGTAAGGGGTGGATTGTGGAGAAAAGAAAAAGGGGAGTTAAAAAATTTCAAAATTAACAAAAAATACGTAAATGTAGACATTAAACCGGACCGGATCCGGCCGTATATTGGGAGTCCGTATCTCAAATATTTATTTTCTTGTAACTGACTGAAATAAGATTCTTTCTGGAAGGTCCGGAGGCTTTACCTAAAGAACACCAAATTAGTACGTCGTTGCTCAAAAATCCTGTCCATTTCCAAAATCCTACCGAACACGCTGATTAATTCAAAAAATGTCCAGATCAGGCACATTTCAAACCCAAAACAGAATCCGGAAAATTTTTACCGATCATCAATAAAGAGAATATTTAATATTTTTTAATAAAAAAATTTAATGGCGCTCAGTTGGCCCTTTTACTGGGTGCGCTCAGTTGGCTGCGCTCTAGTAGCTCGATCTCCTCGGCGCTCTAGCGGAGCAGGACAGTTGGGCGCGGCCGATTGGGCGCGAGACAATTGGGCGTGGAGACAGTTGGGCGCGAGACAGTTGGGCGCCATAGGCTAATTTTTTAAATTTAAAAAATAAAAAGAAAAATTTACTTTATTTTAAGTTAAATATAAAATATCTGTTTTTACATAATTTTTTTGCCAAAAATTTTAATTTTTTCATTTTATAGTTTGTTGAAAACAGGAATTTATTTCTTAAAGTACAAAGAAATTATTTTTTGGCAAGAATTTTTTTTATTTTTTTACCGTGCCTAACGTGTTCAACATGATGTCGCCGATCCATCCACCAATGTCTCTGTTACGTCTGCGGACAATAAAGAAGGCAATGGCTAATAATAATAATTTATCTACAAAGAAATAACAATAATGGTGAAGGGATTGGACGAAGGGAATCAGGGACTAGCTAGGCTAGTATGATCCAATGGACTGGCGCTAACAGTGGCTTTTATACTAACAATAAGGCAACACCCGTAAAAGTCTCCGTCCCATCTACTGTGCCGAACACCTCTAGAACGAAGTTGCCGTTTCATCTACCGTGTCTTGTATGCCGAACACGATATCGCCGACTCATCTCCCATGTCGTACACATACAAACGGACGTCGGTAACCCACCCATCACGCCGGACACGTCGAACATGACATTGGCTTCCACCCACCGTGCATGACATGGTCAGGAGACCATGTCTGAACACGTTTACACGTGTTTCTGGCCTATTCCACGGCCATTTTATAATTTAATTTCCACATAAAAATGGTTTGGGAAAAGTAAAAAATTAAAAAAAATTCCCTCGAATTTTATAAAAATTAAAAAAAACTAACGTAGAACACATTATGTGGTACGTCAACACAAACGCCGTTCATTTTGTTGCCAAAAAAATTATTCCCATAGAGGAATAACTAAAATTGTCCAAATTGTTTTGGGTTTGGTTGTTTGCTCAGTTTTTGTGTTCTAATTGGTTTCTTTTTAAAGGTTTGTTTTTGGTTTGTTTTTAAAAACTAATTGGGTTGTTTTAAAATAAAATAAATTTTTCTTTTTATTTTTTAAATTTAAAAAATTAGCCTATGGCGCCCAACTGTCTCGCGCCCAATTGTCTGCGCGCCAATCGGCCGCGCCCAACTGTCGTGTACCGCGCTCTAGTGCCCGCTCTACGTTGGGAGCGCTCAGTTGGCCGCGCTCACCTGACACTTCCTTTAAAAAATGATTATATTTTTACAATTCATTGTTAAATAAATTATAATTTAAACAAATTTTGTAAAAATATTTCAGAAAAGAAATGAATATTTCAATAATTTTATTCCTTTTCTTATTTGTGACACCCATTTTCGGCGTTCGTCCAGAAAAACAGGGCAAAAGTCAACAAAATTTCGATAGAAGCACGACAGGAACAAGCAATCAATACGATACTGGATCTGGTAGTACCACAGGAGGTACTTCCACAGGAGGTATGATTCCATGGGAAAATTTGAGTTACAACATTATGGCAATCCGTTAAATATTTTCCAAAGACTGTAAAATACCGATATTAATTATTGAATTTTTAATAGATTAGACTTCAAAAATCCTAAATCCTCTAAAGTATTATTATTAAATAATAACTATTAAGGACAACCACAATTTTGGCCAAATATGCAACACCAACAAGATCAACCCCTTCCCCAGAATTTGCAAGATCATGAAGAGAATATTGAAAACAAGGAAGGTAAGACATGGTCTAAAATTGGGATTACGTTAATGGATTAGTCGGTTTTTTGTCCTTTCAAAAAAGTTTCTTTGCCAACAACCACAAAGACATTTTACATTTCGGATTAGTATTTTGTGTTAAATAATTTTTGACACAAATAAATAGTTTGTTGTATAAAGTTTTGATCAAAAATAAGCATTATTTCCATAAAACATAGCTAAAACACCCGGAAATTAAAGGGAAAAATCATTTACTTTGAAATTATCTATGAAAATAATTTAATGAAAAAACCTCTATCTTAGTGGTTAAGATTATAAAACATAAAACCGAAAACTATAGTTTGAGCCTAATTATTTGATTAATTATAAATTAGATAAAACTATATCACTCGAAAGGAAAATCATAAATAAAATAAAAATCTTGGCTAGTTGGATAGAAAATAAAGAAAAAAATGAAAAAGATAACGAAAAATATAAATATTTATATATAATGGTTGAAGATAATGCCAAGTATTCTTGTTGTTTATGTAGAAAATTACAAAGAAACGTAAATATTTATTTAAATATAACTTTATATTATTTTTATATAATTTAAGATAAACACAGAAAAAAAGCTTAATGTTGATAAACATATTTTAAATAAGCACAAAAATTTTATAGACGGTAACGACGGTAATAAAGATTTTTTTACTTTTATTATTAAGAAATACGAGACTACAAAAATAAATGAACTCAAAAAATTTAATTAATTAAAAATAAAAATATTATAGATTTAAGTGAAGAAGAAAAACAAAGATATAAACAAGAATTATTAGCAAGAGTCGATAAATATGAGCAAATAATTAATGGATATCTAAATAGTTTGTTAAATTTCCTTATTTTATCAAAAACATAAAAAATAATTTGTAGAAATTTTGAGTGAATTTTTATTTTTTAAGAACCAAAATTTGTTAGATTTCTCTTTTGGAACTTGAATTCTGATAAAGCATATTAGACGAGTGATTCTTTTGATTGTTTAAATTAGAAAGAATTTAAATTTTTTAATAATTTACTTTTTCTAATTATTAGCTGAAACTATCAAATATGATGGATGTTACATGATTTATGGTGGTCACAGTTATATCCAAAATGATAAAAAAACTTCATATTATAAATGTAGTATAGAAAAAAGTTGTAAAGGTTTTGGAAAGATTCTAGATAATGTATTTCTTCCTTCAACTAAAACACATACTTGTGATCCAAAAAGTTCTCTTGAAGTGATTAGAAAACAAAGTAAAAATTATAATAAAAGTTAGAGGGACACATGTTAAGTTTGTTTGTTTTGGAATTCCTGGCATTCTAGTTAGACTACAGAAATACAAATGTAAATAAAAAATATTATTTATTTATCAATCTGTTTATATTTATGTTTGTATTTATCTATTTATCAATCTATTTATCAATCTGAGTTCTAAATTGACTTTTACTAATCCTAGAATTGCCATAAAAATTCTTTGTTTAGTAAATGAAGCTATTCCTGGAGATAATCAATGTGGTCATTTTTATGAAAATCAAGGAGGTTTGTCATAAAATTTAGGTTTATAAAATTAAATTCCAGATGAAGTTGCTCAAGAATATATAAATCAGGAAAGTGCTCAAGTACCGTATGCAAGTGGATGTTTCCAAACTGGAGGTAAGATTGTTATTAGTATCCTCATCAAAAATTCGGATATGGCTAATCTATGATTAACATTCATTAAATACCTTAGCAAGTGGTTTAACTCATCCATCTCATGACCAGGATGTTGGAATTTATCAAGGTTTAATTAAAGATGAATTTTATTATACAAAAATACTTAAATAGACAATGAAGCATTAAATAAATGGCAACTACATCAAGAACAATATCCACCGTACTTTGGTATAACCAACACAAGTGAATTATATCTAGCTAGTAAGAATTTAAATATTTTCTAATAAAATAATTTAAGACCAACAAGCTTTAAAAGAAGCATATGCTCCAGGACATCTTGCAGGAGTTCCTGCCGTCAAAATTCACGGTAAAACTATTGTGAATTTAAAATAAATTAAAATATTTTAGAAGGACAAAGCGAAGAACATGCGCCAACGCAAACTTTGGAGCTTGATTTACAAGATTTTGGTTAAAATATTAATTTCATAATATAAATACAAAAATTAATAATAAAAATTACAGATAAAAAAGATAAGGGAAAGGCTAAAGCAAAGAAAACAAGAAAAAATAGTAGTTATTTCAACTTGTAGAAAATTTTTTTTTATTTATTCTCTTGAAAAGTAAGATTTTGGGGAAATCTAAAGCAACTAGGGTGGCTCTCAGGGTATTTGTCCTATTTTTGACATTTTCTCCCTATTTTTTCTCTATCTTGAACCTAATTTAAACCTTTCATTTATTTTATTAAAAATTTTTTTTCTTATTTTCAATGATTCATTTTTAATTAAAACTTTATTTTCTTTCAAAAATTTTTAAACATATATAATCATTATTAGTCAAAAAGTCATGAAAAACTTCAAAAAATAATACGAAACATTACCCTATTTTAAAGACTTATAGTTATTTTTTATCACCTACCAAATATGTGTTTATTTTCTTTTAAAGATTTATTTTTCAAATTACTTACAAAAATTACTTCCAAAAACGTGCGGAAGTTTAATATGTGTATGGGTTATTAAATAATAATGTATGTATATAATTTATTTTATTTATTTTTTAATATTTAAGAGAATGAGCCTGATTGTTTTAGAGGGTTAATATTAAATTAAGAAATATTAAATTTATTAAATTATAAGTAAGTAAGAATTATAGAAACCTTATATATCGAGAGTCGATAGCATTTCATACCACCCCACAAAGAAATTTGGTCTATTTAAAATGATCTTGAATATATAGAAAATCGACTTTATCAACTTTATATAAAATTTAAAATCATATTTATTTTAGTATTATATTTATGTATTTATATAATTTAAAATAAAATTATTTATCCATATTAAAAAATATTTTTACAAACAGTCATAAATTTATTATTAATTTTAATTATATTTATTTAAATGTAATTCACTAATTTATATGCTTATTTAATTTTACTTTTTTAATATTTTATCTATTTTATTTAATCTAATAAAATATTATTTATATTTAATTTTAAATATTAAATATATTTATTTAGAAAATATAATAAAAATGATTGCAAGATATTTTACAAGTATTTTATTTATTTTATTTTTTGTATTCCTTATTTGTGTTGAAGCTAATGATAAAAATGAAGACGAGAATAATGCGCAGCAGTATGTCTAAATAAATAATATAGTTGTTTAGGAGTATTTATCCTTTATTATTTTTACGAACGTAAATTGAGTTCCCATACTCTATTAAGAGACATTAGTTTTGAAAAAAATATTTTTCTGGACTTCAATCTTGCCAAAATAAAAAGACGAAAGGTGGGAGCGGAAGAGATCATATCCCTTGGATTGGATGAAATCAATGGATTAAGCAAAAATAATAAAGTCCAAAAAATCTCCAAAAAATGGAGATTTTTTGGATCTCCATCTCCAAAAAATGGAGACCCTTCTCCAAAAAATGATTTAGTGGTTGAACTCCTATAATAATTAAATAATCAAAAAAAATTTAGAAATTCAAAAAAAGTAATTTAAAATTAAATTGATAATTCTGTATTTTAAGCGTTTTTCTAACGGATATGACCACCACACATCATGCACTTCCATATTTAAATGCGGATCAGTGCATGCTCCGACCTGGACAAAAAGAACACGGCTCATATGGTTTAATCTTCTTTAGGCCAAATTTTTACTTGTGTGACAAGTAATTAAAAGAATAAATAAAATTTTGAAAATATTTTAAAGATTATTAATTTGTTACCCGAGTCAGTTGAGCGGAAATAACACACGAAATGGAATTATTGCATCTATTCCCTATCGTCTTCGTGATTATGAACAAGTGAGATTTTAATTAATTAGTAAAATCCCCCCATTTTAAAAGAATATTGTCACCAATTCTTGTGAAGTTAAACGGAAAGAATTTTGTGATAATGCAAAAAACAAACATTTGTGTTCTTTGGGACAGCCTGCTTCAACTATATGGCATGGGATTATGCTTTCAACTGAATATTTTTATAATGTGCGTGTCTTTGTTACAACAATTTTATTGTCAATTTCGAAGCAAAAGTTATATTTTCAATGTAATTAATCGGTCTTTAGGGTATTTATGGGTTTCATTATTACATTATTATTAAAAATTCACAGGGCCTTCTAAATTAATATACTTTACGATAAAAAGCAATAAATTATTACCTTAGCTAATTCAGATATACTATAAATAACACTCTTCATTTTAACATTGAATTTGGAGAAAAAAGTGACGTATTTACATATGCCTACAAAGCGAACAATAAACTAGGATGTTCGTAATTTTTTAATGTTTAATAAATTTTTAAATCTCTGATTAATATTAACCCCTAATAATCTTTTATATTAATCAAAATTTATTAAAGTAAAATACGAAAAAACGAAAATTATCCTTGGCGATGATTATCTATTTGCTCATGAATATCTATCCAACATTACCAAAGGTTTATATTTACATAAATATTCTGGCCTTTGGACTCTCGGATTGGATATGTTACCATCAGAGGCACAACGTTATTTACATTTGTTTGTTTATCGCGATTGTGGTTGTACAATTAATGTTTGGGTAGGTTTTATTTATTTACATTTATAAAGAATTCTAAAATAAGGGAGGAAAAAAGAATAGAAGGTATTATAATACATATAAGCTCGAAATGTTGCTTGATTACATAAAACATTTATATCTCCAAATTTGAATGAAATTTATAGAATTTATTGAACTTAAACTAAAATTTATTTAATAATATCAAAATTTAGTTCAAGAACCCAACAACACCAGATTCTTTAATCCCTAAATCTCCTAATATATCACAAACAATTGGAAAGGGTTTGCTATTCAAGGATAAAGATTGCACTAAGAGATACACCAATAAATCAATTCACGAATTGGGAACGATAGAAGATGGAGAGAAAATTGTTCGGTTTGCATTGTGGACTGGTAACGAAGGAAAGGAAGGCACTATCGAATTATTTGACTCTAAAGATGATGCTCTTCTTAAAATACATTTTAATGGTTATCTAATCGAGTTTGATCATCATGGGGTAAATTTTCTCTCAAAATGAATTAAATTAAATACACCTTTGAGTATTAATTTAAGAAGAAAAACATGTTATATTTGTTAATTTTGTTAATCCTTGAAAATATTTTAAAATATAAAAGATTTTATTTCAAGGATAAAAGGAATAAAGAATTCTCAAAAAACTTGCTTTCCATTGGAGCGAGAATAGATATTACAATACGCTTAAGCAAATATTATGTTTGGGCATTATTTCAAAGTGATGTTTTTGACAATTTTGTTGAAAAGTTTTGGCCAAAAGAATGGTGGAAAGGAAATTTTTTGTTTAAATCTGAAGTGAAAATGTCAATTTTTGGTGATTTTCTTATGGTCACTCCATTATTTATTCAAACTCTTGAGATGGAAGAAACTAACTATGTATGTATTATTTCAAAATAATTAAAAATCTATTTAATAAAAGAAACGAAATCTTGTAAACCTTTAATTCTTGTTTCTTATTTTTATGTTCCAAAATTTAAAAATGTAACACGATTTTTAAAAAATATTCTATGATTTTATCAAATGATTTTCTTGGATATATAATCAAAAATACTTCAAAATAATTTAAAAAATTGAAAATTATAGCTTTCGGTTTATTATTGGTCAAAAAGAATGAATCACGTAGTTCATATGCCACATTCATTCGAAATTTATGAAATTATAAGTACAAAAGCCACATTTGTTTTTTATTTAATGATAAATGATGACTCAATGAATTTTTCTTTAAAATTGATGAATGGTGTAGAAGAGGATAATCTATATAGTAATTTTTAAATATTTTTTCATAAATGAGTTATTTTAGTTGGAACAATGATTTATGGTTTAGAAGTTGATGATAATTTAAAAAATGTTTCAATTATCTCAGGAAGTGTAAGGATAAAAATAATAATTTTCACTAATTTACAGAGGTCAGTCGGATTTCGACTTATGATTTCCGACGTTTTCTTCCTTCCGATTTACAATTTATGGAACTTCCGATTTCCGTGGATTTTTCCAAGGTGTTCCTACTAACCAAATTTGTAAAAAATAAGTTAAATTATGTCAAAAACCCAAAATTTTCATCTTCGGCGCAGAAATGTGAAGTTTCCATCGCAATGAATTTTCAAAATTTTCACCTGCGGGGCTAAAGATTCATTTAAAAAAATTTATTTTACACATTATGTAATGGTTCTATTACTGTCAGTTTATACGGCCCCAGCAAATATTCTTATAATTTATACCAAAATTTAATTTATTTGATTTTTACGATTTTGGACCCATCTCTTAATTTAAAGTCTCATAAATAGAAGCAATAAATTGCCTCTTTAACCAGAGTAAAAAATTTTGACATTTTGTCCAGAAATCTTGATAATTGACTTATGTCATTTACGATTTACGACACTTCCGATTTCCGATACCTTCACCATTTCCGATCGACCCCTGCTAATGTATTAACGTTTCTGATATTTACATAATAAAAAATACAATTTAGGTATATTTAAACAATTATTATAAAATAAAACTGAGACTAAATATTTTATTTAAGTGCCCAGATCAGGAATATTGTACCAAGAAAATAATACAAAAAGAATTATTCGAAAAAGGCAAGCCATTCATGTGTGAACTAATCTTTACTGAAGACGGAGATAATATACAAACTATTGATACAAAGATTAATGATATAATGTTAAATGATACAAGAGTAATAAATGATTATCAAATCATGGCAGTAAATCGAATCACGGTAGTCTTTATAATTATTTTAAAAATCAATTTAGGGGTTTGGAAAAATCTTTTAGGAAAACAATTCTGCTTCTTTTTTAAATTTTCCTTATTTTTCAAATCTTTCCCTTAAAGTTAGGGAAAAGTTCGATTCTAAATACCTAAATACTAATAATTTCCAATTTAAATTTAGCTAGAAGGTGGTATTCAACTTTTGCACTATAATGTAAAGGATGTCGAAACACTAAATTATCCATTTTACAGAAGAGAATTAAAAGAATTAAAAAATAATGGAACTATTGTCTGCTTTGAGGGTTTTATTTCAGTAGAGGAAAAATTCGAATCAAATATAATTACGTTTGCGGTATCCTTGATCCACGCCACTCATATTAAATATGATACTTGTAAGATTTATTTCACAATTTTATGGATTTTATAATTTTCAATTTAAAAGCTTCTTTAAATGTGTTGGCTATAATGTTATCTATTGACCCTGGCTACTATAAATCTCTTGGAAAGAATTTTGTATATGTTGAAGGAATGACGAATATGTCTTTTTTTTCTTTGAGCAGCGACTTTGGTGATAATATGGAAATAACACGCCCAATCCCCATTGGAACTGGTGTACCTATTGTTATGTTAATAAATTCACACAATGATTACTACAACATAAGCATTAACGGTGGTGATTACATCCACTACCCACATTTAGTTCCCTCGTGGGCAGTGAATCGTGTTGAGGCAAGTTTTATTTAGAGGTTTCGAAAATTAACATTGTCTACTTTACAATTAAAGATTTATCTAAATATTTCACTTATTACTCCTGACCAGTGCTTCGCAGGTCGTCCAAAACTCGTTCGTGGTCGCGTACTTTGATGAGAAAAATTACTGTAGGAAGAGGAAAAATTACGGTAGGACGGACGAGGGACGAGGACGAGTTTATGGGAGGACGATGGACGAGGTAAAAAATAAGTGTAGGACGAGGTACGAGGACGAGCAAAATCGAAATTGCAAAGCACTGCTCCTGACCTTTTACTAAACGCCAAAATGGGCCAGTAAAATAGGGCAAATATAGAGAGCAAAAATACCCAAAAATGTGGCAAAAAATAAGGCATTATTAAAAAGTCTAATCGCAATTTGAAGTTTTAAAGTTTTAAGTCACAAGTCAAGAAAAATTCTTCATTTTTAGTGCAGCAGTCGAAAATTTCAAATTTAAAATTTCAAGAAAATTTCAAGCACTGAAAATTGAGAAAAAATTTCAAAAATAGGGGGAATTCCCTTAAATAAGGTAAAAAGTCACCTTGAATCCCCTAGATATACCTGCAAATAGTTATGCTCCAAAAACCCCTGGCAAAGAAACGAAACTTTCAGATTTTATTTGCAAAGACATAATTTCGACCATAAAATTTACAAATTTGAAATAAATAAAATTTTACTATATTAAATAATTATTTCCAAATTATATATTTATTAAAGATATTTGGCGATATAGAAAACGTTTTATTCGACGAACTTGATGGAAAGTCGGATACTAAGTGTAATAAAACCTACAATATTACCAAATTTGAATTGAATAACAGTACTAAAAGGGTAGAATGGCAATTAAATAGCAAAAGTGAAGTCAACATTAGAGCAAAAATACCAGAACAATTTGATAAAAATATTAGTATTAATTTCTTACATGGAGCTATAGAATGGAATCAAAATAGTTTGGAATTTATTTTTAATTTTATTATATTAATTTATTATTAAGTTGGCCACACAGTCTTCCAACTGAATATTTCAACAGATCGTTCCTGCATTGATTCTTATACGGTGAGTATTTATCTGTAGTATTCGGATGCCTAAAATCATACTTTTTGATGAAAATGTGGTATAATATATGGGTGACGGTGAAGGATATAACACCTTTTTGTCCCACAAAAATGAGTTTTAGATAAGAACATAACAAAATTCTAAGACAAAATCTTAAGATGATTATAATCAACTAACTGTCATGGAAATTAGATAAAATTAAATTTTTGAATTTCTGTCTTGTAAAGATTACTGGCTTTCTAAGACTCGAATCAAGATTTAATGAATATTAGTTAAAAAGTAAAATACTACAAATATTTTCTAGACCATTCCTCCAATAAAATATATTTATTTTAAATATTTAACAGAAAGAACGTTGGATAAATTTAGAAAATAATAAAACTAAATGCAAAAACCATCAAAAATTAAATGAAGGAGAAGAGATTAATTTAATTTTTACCTTTGGAAACTTTTCGCTTTCGTATATATTAGAAACTATTGAAAATATAATTGAAGATAAAGTTTCTTTGGAAATTCCAATTTCTTTGGTTCAATATATTCAAGTAAAAAATATTTAAATTATTTAAAAAAATTTTATTTTTAAGGTTGTTAATGTAGATGGATATAGGCCTATTATAATAAAATATTAAGAATTATTTGACAAAATTTAATTAAATATTATTTTTATTTTTAAATCAGATTTTCTCTATTATAAAATTATTTAAATATTTTTATTAATTAAAAAGTTTTTTTTCAAAATTTCAGCCATTCTAAATTTGACTTAAGAGTTTTAAAACTGAAACATTAATTCTTTCAAAGGAAATAGAAAAATATATAATAACGTATTTATTCCAATGTCCTTATTTTTAAATAAATCAGAGCTTTATTATTCATAATAAAGCACCCCTAAGACTGAGAATAATTTAAGTTTGAGAGAAAATTTGAAGGGAAAATGAACTTCAAGATAAAAGGTGTCGGACTAATAGAGACTGTCTTTCACATAGAGATTATTTCTATTTTAATAAATACGGTATTTAGGTTCTAAAAATGTGAAAATATTTTTTTTATTCATTCAAATTTACCGTGATTACTCGATTAATTACCCTGGGTAATTATTTTTTCAACTCTCTCAGGACAGGATAATTAATTAATAGAGTGAATACTTGATTAATGAAAATTATAAATAAATGCAAAAATAAGGAATAATTTTAGGAATTTCTAGTAATTTTGTAAAATTTTGATAATTAGAATAAGTCTTCAATTAACTAAAGTTTTTATTTAAACAACATTGTTGACGGTTCTTCCAATTTGTTCCAAGACTTCTGTAACTACTAAATGGAAACAAAGAATGTTAATTAATTTTCAAGATTTAAATAAATAATTAAAAATAAATAAAATTTTATATAAAAATGTTAATAATCGATTTAATAAACACAAATATTCGAAAAACATGCCTTTATATTTTTTCGAATTCATATGGCCTCCGAAAGTCAATAATTATTTTATTTACATGCCAAAATTTTTTATTCTCCTCCATATAATTTTCATTTTTAAAAAAATGTATAAAATTATTTATTAAAATGTATTTAAATATTAAAAATTCTTTTAATTTTTCTTTTAACAATTTTAATTTGCTATAAAGCAGAATTACAAAATTACTTGTGTAAATGATTATCTTTTGCTTTGGAAAAATCTTCAAACAACGGTTTATGCTGAGAAAATAAAAAATAAGTGGAAAGTTAAAAGAGGAATTCATAAAGATGATATGGAAAATTTGAAAGATTTTGACATTGAAAAAGAAAAAATGGCAGAATTAATGGAGGAAAAATATGCAAAGGATTGTTTTAAATTAAACAAAGAATTAGTTGAAAAATATAATGAAAAGGTTTTAAATAAAATGAAAAACATGATTTTAAGGAGAGGAAAAGAAGTTTTTAGTTTTAAAGATTTTACTAATAAAGTTGAGAAAGAGTATTTTATTTTATCAGAAGATATTCAAAAGAAGTTAGGTGAATAAATTAAAAAAAAGTTAATTAAAATTCTAAATATGCATTTTGAGATATTTTTATATCAAAAATTGCTTTTTAATTTTTTAACTATTTTCCGGTAAATATTTTTATAAATTCCTTGACTTGGATACGAGAAATGAAAAAATAAGAAAATCGGGAATTAATGATGTTTTTTGTGTTATTTTGAATCAGAATTAATTATTATTAATGAATTTACCATTAAAAAATAGAACAGAAAAGCTATTAATATTTAACAATTATTTTAGAAGAACAATCATTTTGCTTAGCCAATTCAATATATAATATTTATAAAAACGAAAATAGACAAGATGAAGTACTTGATATTAAAAGTTATTCACCAAAAAATATAAATAACGAGAATGATGCCATTTTAGATAAATATAAAATTCCTTTTGAGGAGAAATTTTATATTGTAAAAATAAAATTGCCATCAAATACAGATCTTATTGAACAAAACTATTATGGAGTGATAATGGAATGCGAGAAAATAATTAGTCAAAAATAGTAATCTTTAAATAAAAATATTGATAGACTTTAGAAATTTAACAATAAATAAATTAAATTATTATTTTAGTTACTATGCGAAATTTTTCCTAAAATTTGATACAGATCAGTTATATTTAGATGAATTTCCTGATACAGGTATTTATGCAAAAATAATTTATTTTTTAAAAGATTTTTAAAAACTAAATTTTCTCACGGGAAATGACATTTCGGTGATCGGGTCGGGGAATTCCCCAAAATTTATCGTCGGACGGGGAGTCGGGGTTGAACGCTGATCTGAATAAAGGTCCGCACTGTTCCTCACCTTAAGAAAATCATGAAAATAAAAACAAATTATTTTTAACACGCCTCGCTAGAAAAAATAACTAGAAAAAAATCTATTGCCAAATATTTGATCTTGTTCTGTCTATCTAAAAAGACAGAACAATTATAAGCACTTCTCTGTAGTTATATTCAAGAAAAACGATAAATTAATATTTTTTAGGTTTTTCTCTTGTCTCAGATTTTGTTTTAAATGAAAAACCTGAAAAAGAAAATAAAGATGCAGATTGTAGTATTTGTTTGGGTAATTTGATTGAAAAAGTTAGGAAAGATGAAGAAAAATTTGAAGAAATTCAACAAATATCTAAATGCAAAGTTTATTTATAATTTAAAAAATATTTTTTAATTTTAATTATTTTTAGCATATTTTTCATAAAAAATGCCTTCAAACCTGGTAATTAATTTTTAATATTAATTTGTATCAATTTCAATAACTTTAATATATATTAGGTTTACAAAAAAACCTAATGTTGACAAAGACGATTGTACATTTGTAATTTTTTATATTTAAATTAATTTAACGTTTTCGTGTAATAATTACATCTAATAATTAATTATTACGTCTAATAATTAATTATTATTAATCTGGAATGTGTAATTAGGGGGTAATTAATTTAAGGAATTAATATAGTAATTAATATAATAAAAAGAAAGTTTAAATTATCTTAAAGAATTATTTTAAATATAATAATTTTTAATTTTTTCAGAATTTAATAATTCTTTCAGTTTTTACAAAACAATTTACAAAACAATAATTTTTTAATTTTGTAAAGATAAAACAAAAATATATTTACCAAAAAAAAATTTATTTTCGCAGATAAAAGAAGGATGCCCAAAATGTCGAGAAAATGTTTTAAATGTTCCATGAAAGGAAGAAATCCTAACTTTTCGAAATTAACTCATTTCATTTGTTGCAACTAAATTATAAAAAGTTTTTATTTTAAAACTAAAATTTTTCTATTGTATTTAAATTTCCGTATTTGTAATTTTTTATTTTATTGACTTTCTTTCATATATAAATTTTAATACTATTTTTTATTAAATTAATTTCCTTAAAAGTATGAAATTTAAAATTAAAAGTTTTTTTAAAATTTTTCTAAATTTATTCAAAAAATTAAAAAAAAGATTTAAAAATAACTTTAATGGTGTAATTGAACTATTTCTGTGACTATCAAAGATATATTAAATAATTTTTTTAATCTAAATTAATTAATTAATTTAAATAAAATTTTATTTTAAAATAGAGATTAAAATAACTTTTTTAAAATAACTTTAGGTGAAGTCGGTCGGAAGTCGAAATAATTCCGAAAAAATTCCGATTCCGAAAAATTCCAAAAATGTCCAAAATTTGTCGGTCGGTCGGAAGTCGGAATATTCCGAAAAAAAATTCTGACAGAATTCTCTTCCGGTCCGATCTCTAATTAAAAATTTAAAAATCAATTAGATAAAAGATCAAATTTATTTATTATACGATTTTTTTTAGATTAAATAAAAGTACATTCAAAATAAATATTTTAGTTGATGAAATTTTAAAAATATTTTTCTTAAAATTTTTTGACTTTTATTTATGAAATATTTACAGACAATATTTATTATTTTTTTAAAAACACCTTTCGAAATATTTCCTTCCTCCTTTGTCTTTTAATATTTTATTTTTCTTAAATATTTAAATAAATAAAATTTTATTTATTTTATTCAGTCAAAAATGTTTTTTAATTTAAAAATTATTTTATTTTTTATTTTTAAAAATTTATTTTTAATTTCTGCAAAACTTTCTCTTGAACAAATTGAATGTGTTGCCGATTTCCTTTTAATTAGTAAAAATATCCCAACAGAAATTTTTGCTGAAAAAATTAAAAAAGAATGGAATGTTCAGCGAGGAATTTCTAAAAAAGTTTTAAAAAATATTAAAATAAATAAGGAAGAAATGATTAAATTTTTTGATGAAAATTATGCAAAAAAATGTTTTGAATTAAATAAAAAATTTGTAAAAAATAATAAAAAAACTTTAAAAGATGTTTTGTATGTTAAAAAAGTTTCTTCAAATATTAAACAAAAATATTTAATTTTATCAATGGAATACCAAAAGAAATTAGGTAAAAAATAATTTATTTTTTATTAGTAGGATTATAATAAAAATATTAGTAAATTATTAAAATTAATCTAAAAAATAAAATAAAATTAAAAAATATAAGAAAATACTTCCGGATTCTGAAAAATATTTTCTAACTTTTTTTTCGGGGCCGGTTCCAGAAATCTTTATCATCCGAGGTTCCGGAACCATGGAACAGACAAATAATTGGCACCGCCAGTTTTTTGTTCGATTTCTTGGGAAACTGTTTTTTTAACCGGGAAATCACTGGTCATTAGTTCTTTCTGACTTCCAGAGCAGTGCTCCAGTCATTCTTTGACAATAATCCTTGTCATTATCAAAATGATACACTACATGATTTTTATATTAAATTAAATCCAAAAAACTTTACTATCTTGTCTAATTTTTTTTTAATTTTTAGAAGAACAATCTTTTTGTTTAACAAATCTTCTAGTTAAAATGTATGGAACTGAGTTTATAAAAATAATTCATGTAATAAAAACTAAAAAATATCAATTAAATGCAATTCGGAATTATTATAAAATTAATTTTGAAGAAAAGCCTTTAATTATTTATTGGCATTCTGAAAAATTTTTTTATTCAAAAAGACATGTAGCTTTTAATGAAATTAAATATAATGATGATATAAAAAAATGTACTGATATTTTGGAGTTAAAAAGGTTAAAAAATAAATAGTAAAATTATAATAATTAAATATTTGGTAATAAATAAACATATTTATATAATTATTTATAAAGATGGCCCATTATTTCTCGATAACCTCAAAAATTATTTTTATATGTCCATGAAAGAATTGGGGGTCTTTATGAAAAGGTGGATGAAAATTTGTCTTATATTTGTTGTCTAAGGTAATCAAAAAGCTTTGGCTAAACAAACAATTAAAATGCTAACTGCCTGCATCAAAATAATAATTTCACCGAATATATATTTATTACAATAATAAATTAATTAATTAGATTAATTTTATTTTTTTAGTTATAAAAATGAAAGTGAAGAGACTGAATATGATTATTTTAATATTTTATATAATACTTTCAATCCAACACAATTATTCTTTGACAATAGTCCTTTTTCGAGTATTTATTTAATTTTTTTTACAATAATTTATTTCATTATCTATGGTGCTAAATTAAAAAAACAAATGAAAGAAAAATTTTCATTAGTTTCAGAAATATTTATTTTTCATTTAAAATTAAAATAAAAATTTTGTTCAAATTATAAGTAATATAAATAAATTATGTTTTAAATAAAAATAATTTTATTCAGCTCTCACTGATATAAAAATTGATTCAAATATATTATCAAATAAAAATCAAGATAATTCATTATGTATAATTTGTTCAGATAATTTTAAGGAAGGTGATGATGCCCAACAATTAGATAAATGCAAAGTTTATATTTTTTATTATTAGAATAAAATATATTTATTTTATAATTTTTAGCATATATTTCATGGGGAATGCATTCAAAAATGGTAATTAATTTTTAAAATTTTAAAAATTAAATAAAATTAAATAATTAACTGTTAAAGGCAGGGATAAATCTTAGATGTTTTATAAATATTTCCTTAAGGGGAAAACTTCCGTTTGGGACTTGATGTTAATTTCAGAATAGGGTTCAGTCCCGATACCTATTTTACTAACTTTTAGAGGAAAGGAGAACACGGGGAATGGAATTTGGGGATTGGCTGAACCCTATTGTTGGTATAATATCCAGTTTTGGTATAACAAGGAAATTTCCCATTGTGTACGGGCACCACGACAAATTTTCATTTTTATATTTTTGATTTTTTTAAAGAAAAACATATTAACACAGTTCATTTATTTTAAGTTTAATCTGAACATTTTAATTACTAATTTTAAAATTTTCATTTCTCAAGTAGTAAGAAAATAAAATTTTATATTAAATATATATTAAAATCTATAAAAAGGCTCAAAACACGTATTGTCAATTTCTACGACTTTGAAAAATATGGAGAACCAATTGTGAATTTATATTTTTAATTTATTATAACAAATATATATCACAGATAAGTACTTGCCCAATTTGCCGTAGAGGTGTCTTATACGAACCAGAACCTTTAGTAAAAAATAATCAAATGGATGGAATAAACAATCAACAAATAACTAACGAAAATCAAGATAATTCGGGACAAACAGAAAATAACAACCAGTTAGTTTTTAAATAATTAATTGGGCAATTTGAGTGATCAATTACTCACATAATATTTGTTTAAAATATGTGATGAAGATATTATTGGATTATAAATCTTTGTATAGCCCTAGCTTAGTTAATAAAGAAAATAGAAATTTTGGTGCTAGAACGGTATTTTGAAAGTGGCGCCGGCCTATTTCAATTTTCCACTGATTCTTTCCCACTGAATCGACACAGAACAGGATTAATTCCACACACTTATCAAATCCTTTCATGATTATATTTTTTATATAAAATAAAGTTAAATTTGAGATATAAAATGCTAAATTAAAAAAAATATTTTTTAAGTTCGGAAATTACAGAAACACATCATCAAAATGAAAGAAGCCTCTCTAATAGATTTATTGGTATAATTAGAATTATACATATTAATGCTAAAATTCTCTCATTTAGGATTCATCAGGAATTCTTTTAGACTTACTTAAATTACGAATCAGAATTTAAAAATCAAATTATATATTTTAGAAAAATAAATTGAAATAACATAAATAATTATTAAATTTTAAAGAAAAAAAACAAAAAGAAACGGAAAGCCGGAAAGGAGGAATAAAATCAAAGTTTTATGAGACGGAAGCTCGCCCATCAAAAATATTTTGTTTGATAAAACGGGGACAACCCCGTATATCGAAACTCGACACCCTATATATCGTATGACCTATATATCGAATCGCTATATTGCGAATGACCCTATATATCGAATAGAAAATTGTTACGGAACATACTCCTCGTTCACGGAGAATGTTCCCCATCCTATAGAATAAAATCCACGGAACACCCAGAGGACACGTCCCCTTCTACGGGACACTTCCCCCCGTTCCATAGAATGTGTTCTCTGTTCCTTTATCTCCCGTTTTGTGAATTTCCATGAAATTTTTCTATTCGATATATAGGGTCATACGCAATATACGATTCGATATATAGGGTCACGATATATAGGGTGGCGATATATAGGGTGCGATATATAGGGTTTCGATATATGGGGTATGACTCGATAAAACGATTTTTGTTTTAATTTTTATTTTTCCTTTTCTCTTAAAGGAAATGAATAAATAAAAGTTAAAATTTTAGTTAACTTTTTTAAATTAAATGTTATTTAAAAAATTAAATAAATTTTAATGTCACAATTGAAATTAAATATAGATTAAACAAAAAAGAATATAGAAGGGGCATCGCTAGAGGGGCTTTAATATATTTTTTTTAATAATGTTGAAATGTTGATAAATAAAATTCTAAAATATTTCATAAGTGTTAAGGATGTATAAGCGAAGGAGGATATGTTAAGCTGAAGGGCTTTGTATAAAAGACCCTATAGGATCAAAGTTTTAGTATAAAAGCCAGTGTCAGCGTCAGTCTATTTGGATCATACTAGCCCGGCTAGTCCCTGATCTCCTTCGTCTGTTCCTTCCCCATCTCCACCATCACTGTTATTGTTATTATCTTTGTGATAAAGTGTTGCACGTCGACATATTGGGACACAACAAAAATGAAATAATTTTTTTTTAAATTTTGATTTCGAAAGATGTCCTTATCAATTTTTTTGCTTTATTTATTCACTTGATTATTGAAAAAATTATGAAATATACATATAATTTTTAAAAGTCTATTCTATTTTTCTTTTATTTAATTTAAAAATATTAATTTATTTAATTAAATGATTGTACCATTTATTTATTTTTTATTATTTATTAAATTTTCTTTTGAAATTCAAACAAAACAAAAATTAAATATTATAACAGATAATAATAATAAATTATTTGTTGAAAATAAATTAGAGGCTTTAGTAAAATTGGACGAAATTGAAATATCATCTGAATTAGAGGCAATTATATCCTTTGAAGTTTTAGATGAAAATACAATTTTTTTACACCCTGCTTCTAAAGAGTGTAACGTTAAAATAGAAGATAATAATTATGTTCTATTAGGTAATGGTGATGATGGTATGAATTTGAATAAAATAATAGAAAAACTAACAGAACAAATAATTTCATGGAATGAAGGGAACATTGTAGGGAGTTGAACAGTGAGAAGAACACTGCAGTTTTTGGGAGAGATTTCATCTTTTTTTCCGGGGACGGGTTAAACCCTAGTCCATTTAATAATTCTGGCTTATTTTTTAAATTAAAACAAAAATAATTTTTCCTCCAGCCTATTTAATAAACCAAAAAATAAAACCACAAATCAATGGTTAAGTTGATAATATTATTGCTTCAGAAAGTATTCGTCGGCTGTCGAAACTGAGCCGAAAAATCCTCGGTTCGATTTTCCTTTTGCTATTTTTTGGAGATATTCTCGGCCACTTTACTTTATTTGTCTAATTATTAAAATATTTAATTTAAAATATTAAAGAAGATTCTGTTGATTTTTATCAATTAATTGGAGTTGCTATTATTCAATATGCAAGAGGAATGTTAATATGTTTATCAGAAAATCAAATGGAAAATAAACAATTAATTAAAATATCTCCTTTATTTGATTCAATAATTCAATGGAGATTTACTGGAAAAGAAAATATTTTAGGCTATAATTTATCAATTCAATATCCAATTTATTTAGACAAGAAAAAATCTATTATTTTTACAAATTATGATTTAAATTTAAAATTAACAAAATTTGAAGCTTTTTTAAATTCTGACGAGCCAAAGGATTTTTACCAAAAATTAAATCATAAAAATGCAAAAAATAAATTTAAAAAATTATTTGTTGATTCTAATGGGAATAATTATCAAAAACATATTTTGGTACTTAAAGAATATCCTCATATTGAAATTTGTGGAAAAATGGATTTTAATGAACCAAAAAAGTATTTATTAATAATAGATAGATATAAAGGAAGATGTAGAAATTTAAAATTTAATTCGAAATTTCAATTTGAATTGGTTTTGAAAAATAAAGGTTTGAATTTATTTAATTAAATAATTTTATTTTTTTAAAATAATATTAGTTAAAAATCTGAATTGAAAATTAAAAATAATAAGACTGTCCCAATTCTTTTCTTGGTGATTAAAAAAAAATTTTTTCGCTAGAGCTAGGTATAAAAAACAGCTAGGTATATAAGAATAATTAATTTTCGAAGTAACGGATACAGAGAAATGCAAAAAATTTTATTTAAATCGAAAACTTAATCGGGATTTTAAAGTATTTATTTAAAATAAGTTAATAAATTTTTCTTAAAATAATTTTAAAAAATTTAAAGATAAAGAAGTGTGTGTTTCAAAAATATTTAATCAACTAGATGAGAATGAGAGAGAAGAAATTGGTAATTTTCGTAGAGGTATTGTTATTTGTATGGCAATTGAAGATTATGAAATTAACGAGAATAATTATAAAAATTTAAATAAAAGTAAAAAAAGAAAATTAACAGAAAGAAATTCTTCTGATTTTAAATTATTAATGGAAATTGTCCCTATTTTTAAAGAAGGAAAATATAAATTTGATTTTGATGAAAATACAGGAAATATTGTAGAAAAAGAAGAAATTGATGATTAAAATTAATATAGTATTAGCTTAAATATGAATAATCAAAATTTATGACCGTTTTGATTAATCACACACTCTATTTTTGTATAAAATTTTCTATTCCTTTTTTTTCCTTTCAAAAAATTACTTTCTCATTTTTTTTTCTAAATTTATATATTCTTCTATTTTTTGGCAAAAAAATATAAAAAGAAAGACTAACCACAAAAAACATCTCAAAAGCCACTGGGAATTAAAAATAAAAGAATATTTATTTTCTTCTTCTTTCGTTTTTAGTAGAAATTATTTTGTACTTATTCCTTTATTTTTTTATAAAATTCTGAGACATTTTGTAGCTTGCTAAATATATGAGAAATAAATTTTAACAAGTAAAGTTTAACATTTTTAAAGATTTATAAGATGATTGAAAGACATTGTTAGTATTAAGGACCAGCCAACTAAACAATATTCCTTCACAATTTTTTTTAACTTAAAATTTTTTCTCAACTAGAAATATAGTAAAAATATTCTCAACTCTTAATATAACCAAAATTTTTGCGCTCTCGCCCTTCCTATCCAAAAAATCGCTTCTTCTCTTTTCTCGTTGTCCGGCAGCTGAACACGCATACAAAAAGAAACCAAACTAAAAAACCATAGCGCATCGATTGTTGGAAAGGCTTAAAAAGACATAATAAATAATGTATTGTTATTTTTTATTTTATTATTTAAAAATAAAAACATCAAAACAATCAAAAAAATATAAAAACAATATTTTTTTCTGATATACAGGCAGAAGTTTAAGATTTATTTACTCCTGAAATCTAAATGAATGTTCATAATTTACATATTTTATTTGTATTTTTTTCTTTTATTATTTTTTAATAATATTTTATTTAAATCTTCCTTAACCTAAAAATTTGATGGTAATCCTTTTAATGACCTACTAAAATTTACTTAAAATATATACAAAATACTTATCTAAAATCCAAGTAAAATTTCGCGCATGACAGAAAACGATATAAAATATTTTTAATAAACTTGCAATTTTCAAAAATATTTTTTAATTATCAACATTAAATTATTTTTTAATATTATTTTATTACTTCGCTTTATAAGTAAATAATTAAATTATTTTTTTTTTCTTCACAAATAATTTAATAAATTATGTATTTATAATATTAACAAGTATAACAATTAATATATTTTTATGCAACAAATTTTAATCCTTAAAAGCGCGGATTAAACGAATTAACAAAACTATTTTTGCTTTAAAGAATTTTACATTAAATAATTTAATAAAACAATTTTAAAAATTTTTAAACAAAATTTTTAAAGCTTGGAAATTAAGAAATTAAAATTTTAGTTTAATAATTTTTAAAATAATTTTATTTTTTATTTGTTTATTTTTAAATTATACACTATTAATATTTTATTTTTAACCACCCTAATAATTTATTCTCTTCTTAATAATTTTTTAATTATTTTATTTTTATGCTTTTTTAACAAAAAATATTTTTAAATATTTTTTTAATTTTTTAATAATTTTTTAACCACCCAAAAATTTCAACTTCTATCATTTAAATATTTTAATATATTTCTTTACTAAATTCCCACACTTTTTTTAATACTTTTATATATTTGCACATATGCACATCCAAAATAAAGAAAAAAGGCTTATTTTCTAGTAGAATAAAATGATGAATAAAATAATGAGAAGCGTTCTCGTAACGTGGCAATAAATAAATATACAAAAAAACATTTTGCATTGAGAAATGAATAAACGTACTTTATATTTATTTTATTATTAAATTATTTTTATTTTTTTATTTTAAGTTAAAAAAATTCAAAAAATTCAATATTTTAAATAAATATTTAAATTAATATTAACCAAAAATTCTCTCTTATTTAGTTTATTTTTTTAATATTAATTTTTCTTTAAATCCATTTTTTATATTTTCTTGCAT
>ABLG01000991.1:0-57425 GCA_000172435.1 Meloidogyne hapla | reverse complement strand
TATATAAATATATATAAATATATATATATATAAATATATATATAAAAATAAATATATATAAATATATTAATATATAAAAAAATTATTTTAATTTTAATATATTTTAATAAAATAATATACTAAAATTTAATTTATTAAAAAAATGTAAAAGTGAATCGAGATGGAGATAATTTAAATATGTATCTCTAAAATAAGGATACTTATTTTTCATTCATCTCTGACTTTATTTAATAAAATATTGTAGTTAGGGAATTTTTAAATAAAGAGGATTAATAAAGAGTAAATTAAAGAGTAAAGAGTAAATTAAGATAAAATGAAGAAAAAAATCTAAAGTTAGGCTCTTCCCACAAAGGAAAGATGAGGCGAAAATCGTTGATGCTTTGCTGATATTCATATTATCCATACCAAGTTCCATTTAAATATAATTTCAATTTGTGAATGTGTGAGATTTTATAACAAAAATATTTACTAGTTGAATTATAATATTTCTTAAAAAATAAAAAGAAAAATATTTTTTGAAGGAAAAGCATCAATTTTTCTTTTCTTCTTTCTAAGCCTTTCAAGTAAAAAACTTATATTTATCCCTTAATTCCCTTCAACAAAAAAAGATGAAGATGAAAAACAAGGGGCGAGAAAATGCAACCATCCCAAAAAGAAGAGGAAGGAAGTTAAAATAAAAAGAAGAAAGTCGTTAAGCTTAACAAATTTGGTAAAAAAGAATTTATGCCTGATTTATTTTTAAAAATAAAACAAATTGGTTGTCTTTTGTTTAAAAAAATTTTTTTAAAAGAAAAAAAAAATAAAAGTTTATTTATTCAATCAGTAAATATTAAATTAAAATTAATTTTTAAATAAATATTTATTCAATAGATGCTTTAAAAAGAAATAAATATATTTTCTATAATATTTAGCCATATGTTTATTTTTACATATTTTTAAGGGTTATCTAGCTTTGTTAAAAACACATTTTTGGAATTCTTATTAAAAAGATTTATTATTTTTTTTTGGATTTTTATTAAAATAAAAATATCTATTTAAATATTTTATTTGAATTATTCAATTTTAAAATAATTTAGTATTAATTTAGTAGAATGAATTAAAAGATTAAATTAAAGTTAAAATACTAGTCACTGAGAATCTCAGTTGTATAAAAATATTTTTTGATTTCTTTCTTCTTTGGCATCAATTTAAAGATCAATGACTAAATTTCTTAATAAAAATGACTAAAAACATTAAATATTTCTCTAAAAAGTACATATACATAATTCCATCATCAATTTGTTTCTCCCATTTTTTGTACATGTCTCATACAAAATAATAAAGAATCAATTTTTGCCCCAAAATATTAAAAGATTCTATGGTATTATTTCATCATTTATAATACATAATGAATGGATCAATGACTAAATTTCTTATAATTTTACTAATAATTTTACTAATAAACATAGGAGTAATATAAATAACTGAATATTAAATCAAAAATACATCATTTTCATACATAAACTTTTTTTAAAAACTAAGTTTCTTGTTTATAAAAGTAAATCTCGATATAACAGACGCTTGTCGAATTTCTTATGTCGAATTTCGATTCTATTTGATTTTATTGGCCAAATTATTTTTAAGATTTTTTTGAATTTAATTAAAATAAAAAAATATTATTTCCATAATTAAGAATTATGTCTAAAAAATCAACAAATATCCGATCATTACCTTCTGAATTGCTTGTTAATATAATTAAAACTATTAATTGCACACCCTCTTTTATTAACAAAATATTACCAATGTTGATAAAAGATAGAACAAAATGGAGTAAATATGCTACAAAATTAATGACTTGTTCTTCTATTATTTATGCATTTGTTGGAGAAACTTTCTTAGAATTTAAGGTAATTTATTAAATAATTTAATTTTTCTTTCCGTTGGTTATTTTTTAAATACATATATATTGAATGAAATGGTCTCTATTTATATAGATCAATAGGGCAAATTAGATTTTTAGAAAATTAAATTTTTTATTTACAAATTATTCTTCAACTCTAGATAATTCTAAAATTTAATCATAATTCTTATCAAATTTCCGAACTAAAATAGAAAGTTCGGGATCTACCCATTTCTAAAAACGTGGTAAGGAGATGAAGCATTATCGAATTGAAGCATTTTCCAAAGTGATAACATGAACAAATGTTTATTTATCATAAATAAAATTTTTAAAAATATATTTTTTGATAGTTTTGATATAGGACCGCTTCGGATATAAGACCCTGGTTCATTGGGGTACTAAAGTCAACTTTACTAGACATTGGAGGAATTAAATAAAATTGCGCGGTAGAGGATGAATTAAAAACAAGCAAAAATTTTGGAGTTATTATAAAACCACGTGGAGAAAAATTCACTTCTTCTGAGACTAGCCAAAAATTGTGACTTTTACCATTAATTTTTCTAAAAAGTCAAGACTAAGACTACACCCAAATTTAGTGCAGGTAATTCGACGCGGCTCGCCGAGATCAGTTGAATGGTACATAGATTAACGAGGTCGAGAAATTTCGATTAAGTTATGAACGATTAACAGAACCAATCAAATCTATTTATTAATATATTTTTATTTACTATTCATACATAAGTGAGCAAATTTTGTTGCTTCATCATTCTCTGCTAATACAATCTTACAAATAACCAAGCTGATCCTTTAATCAGATAAAAGTAATCATTTAATCACAAAAAAGCTGAATACGAAATTGTAACTTTTTACTTGATAATCGAATCTGATTCTTTCTAATCAATGAAAAAGCATACATATCTCGAGCTTTCGATTGGTATAAAATTGCAAAGCGAAAGTTATACAAGCCACAACGCCAGACTGAATCACCATCTGCAAGTTGTTTCTATTTGTTTTAGGGGAGCAGCATATTTTTATTCCTAGGGAAGGAATTATTTATATGATTGTCCCCAGCTATATCTGATGATCTGATCAAATGAAAAGCAAATTGGAATCTTCTAGAGGAAATCATTTTATAAAACACACATCCTGTACTTACGATGGCAAGAATTAATCCGAGAGAATGAGAATTTAAAAAGTTGAGAAGGGCAATGTATTTTTTTGCGAATAAATAATAATTTTTTGGCAAATAATGGTTAAGGAAGATGTCGGTTGAGTCTAGTGAGTTATTTTTGTTTCTGTTCAACATCGTTTGTGTCGCCGTACCACTTCTATATTTTTTTTAATTTTATAAAATTCGAGGGAATATATTTTTACTTTTTCCAATTACATTTTTATTTGGAAATTAATTTTTAATTATAAAATGGTCTTGGAAAGGCCAGAAACACGTTTAAACGCGTTCAAATGTGGTCATCTGACCATGTCCGGCTTGTTTAATGGATCATCGACGTCCTTCTGGACGTGTTCGGCCGGTACACGACAGTTGGGCGCGGCCGATTGGGCGCCCCATGTTAAATATGAGTCTCGGAATTTTCGTCTCCAAATGGGCAAATGGATTTCATAACTGGGCTTATTTAATTCAGAACCTATGGTCAGGTGGGGTTTGGTTAAATGTTTAGGCTTATTCATTCAAAATGTCTAATTGTCTCGCGCCCATTTGGCCGCGCCCAATTGTCCTGCTCCGTGTTCGGTAGAGTGCGGAAATTTCAAAATTCGGGGTCCTATTTCGGGGTTGGAGAAAAAATTTTTCTTCAGGGCAGGGTTTTCAGGGCTCAACCCCGAAAACCCCGAAACCCTGTAAACCCCGAAATATTTTCTTCGGGATCCCGTTCGGGGTTACGGGGTTTTTGACTTCTAGCAATAAAAATATATTACAAGCAAAAAAATACCTAACAGAACACAAAATAAACTCGCTTTTATTAAAAATATTAATGATTGAAATAATCAATAAGTATAATTGAGTTCAGGGATTGAATTATGTAAAAAAATCAACTTTTCTGCAGTCTCAGGTAAAAGTTGTGATCTTCGATAATTGAAAACGTCCCTAGCCACACTAAACATTTGCTCACTTGATACGCTCGTGCATGGCGCAGAAAGATATCGCCTTGCCAAAGGTGCAAGAATCTAAAATTTGGTAATTAAATCTGTTTGAAAATTACCGGAAATTTTTTTTCGTTGCCTTGCCACCAAATTAAAGGGTCCAAAGACATCTGTGCACGATCACCTTCCTCATATTCACGCAATTCATAATCAATTCCTTTCCTTTCTGAGGACACAACTAAAACATATATTTAGAATATTTTATGTAAAATTAATATACCTTGTTTACTACTGCAAGCAGTATCATCCATCATTTCAAGAAAAGAACGTGGGTTGTTTATGGCAAGGTGAACTTGGTTCCTCAAGAAATTCAAATTGTATTTCTTCATTTACCTCTTCTCTCAAATATCGTGATACATGGGCAAAATAAATATTCTTATCATCAGAGAAACAATTTTTAAAGCGGGGATCAAGAAAGGTACTCATTATTAGAAGCCTAGAAATCAATTCTAATAAATAAAATTTTATTTATTAGACTAATAAAAGCATCCTTTGTTGTATCCGCTGTCCATAAATCGGTTGTAAAGCAGATATGTTCCAGCTCTTTTACTTCCAGTTTAATTTTGCTTTTAACAATTTTGTAAATTTCAGGCAACACATTCTTTCTATAATGACTTTCGCCAAGAAGTTTGTCAGACATATTTCTAACAAGTTTTTTAAATGTTGGGTGATTAATGATGCGAAATGGAATGTTACAACAAGCAATGTAGTTAATTACATTTCTATCCATCACGCTTAACTTCCCTGAAAATAATTTAAAACAAAAGTTCAAAAATATTAAATAAACCAGAAGAATGTGTATAATAATTTGTTATTTTTGTATTTGCTTGTTTTGACTTGCCTTCCTCTATTCGGATATACTGCTCAGTGTACTTGCTGTCTTTGTGTTTGCCGAAAAGATGAGTCTTGATTCCTTTGATACTGCCTGCTGAAAGCTTAAGCATCTGATTACACTCTAAACATTCAACAATATCTTTGTCCCTTTTATCAAAAAGACCAATTTGCCAAATTGGATGGCTCATGATTCGAAATTAAAAATCTAAATTGAAAATAATTAGATAGAGAACAGATAAAAATATAAAAATTATTCATTAAAATATTAGAGAAAGAAAACTTTTGGCGTTGTGAATTGAATTCCGAAAAATAAAAACCCCGAGAAACGATATAAAGTTCTCGGGGTCCTATTTCGGGGTTGGAGAAAAAATTTTTCTTCAGGGCAGGGTTTTCAGGGCTCAACCCCGAAAACCCCGAAACCCTGTAAACCCCGAAAACTTCAAAAACCTCGGGGTTTGGGACAGGATCCCGAAAAACCCTGTACAGGGTCCTGCCCTGAGCCGCACTCTAGTGTTCGGCATAGCAGATGGACGTTCCGCCAAAGAATTATTTCCAAAAATAGTTACTGAAACGGCGATCCTGAACCGTCCTTATTTGGAATTTATTGTTTAAATCTTTTGTCTCAAACCTTTCCGAACATTCACATAGGTTTAGCGCGAAGTCATTGGGTTAAATATTTATTTGTTGCATATTTGTAATTATTTTCAAATTTATTTATTTTTTAGAAAATGGATTTAAATATTTTGCGTGTTAGTGATGAATTAACAAGAACATTGACTGAAGCTGAAAAATTGGGAATTATTAGTATTGCCACGAAAGAAGCAACTTCCGGAGTTTCCAGTGTTTCTGGCGTTCACTCTCCAACAGAATTTAGTCTTCGTTATATTGATAAACGTCGTTTTGACTCATCAACTGGACTTTTCACACATCCTGACGTTCAAAAGCAAATGACTCTTAAAGAATTAATTATCAGAGGACTACTTAATCCCGATAATGTAAGAATCGTTGATCGTGTGAATGGAACTGAATTGAAATTGTTGGATGCTATACAAAAGAATATTGTTGATGATGTAGCGGTGAGTGAAATAAATACTAAAAAGTTAAATATTTTTAATTTAGGGGACTGTTCGTGACACTCAAACAGGAGAAGTCTTTGATTTTTCTGCGGCTATTAGACAAGGTTAAAATTTAAAAAAATTTAAATTATTTTTTTAATTTTAAGGCTTAGTCAAAGCTATTGAGTCTTCACGTGCTCCAGTTTTTGAAGAAAGGCAAGAATCCACAAGCGGTGACGCGCCTGGCTTATTGTTAGTAGAACGTAAACGAAAAATCTCTACTTTGCCAGGCCCATCTCAGCCTAAACAATATCGTTTAAGTGTTGGTGATTCTCATTTTGGACAAGAATTTTCTTCTACAACTGCAGCAGCAACAGGTTATTAGTTTTCATTATTCTTAAATTGCAATATTTTTGTATACAGGTGGAGGTGGCCCTTTGAGTTCATTAACTGTTTCAAGTGAAATTATGGTTGAAGACCCCAGTCTTTCTGTTAGTTCCTCAGGAGGTTACTCCGGTGATGGAGATGTTTCTCTTGGTGGTTCTCGTGTTCGTTTCGGCGATATTGCTATAGCATTGAAAAATATTCAAAATGACTTTATTTCTTTATTACAACAACAAATCTATGATGTAGATGAAAAATGTGTTGAAAATCCATCTACAAAGGGGAAGATGTAAGAATTAATTATTTTAATTTATTAAATTATTGTTTTTAAACAGGTCAATTCGTGAAGCTGTTGAATCTTGTCTTTTTGATGTTATCACAGGCAATTTAGTACATCCAATATCTGGTCATTACTATACAATTCAGACAAGTCAAGAGAAAGGCCAAAAAGTTAATTTAATAATTTTTTCTTTATTATTTTTTATTTAAAGTTGATTGATGCTTTGGCCCAATTACATAAAAAACATGAAGGATTACCAGGTTTTCGAAGAAGTGAACAACAATTCTCTACTGGGAGTGTCAGTAATTATTTTTAAATTTTCTAGTAAACTTGGGTAAATAGACGAGTGGTGCATCCCCACTTTTCCATTGGCGCTTGCACATTTCCTCCCCTTTTTATTACAGAATAATGGGAGCAAATAAGAATTTGTTAGAGTTTTAGCTCACCACCATTATATTAAAAAAAATAAAACAATTGTTATTTTCGATTTTTTCACTCACTTTTCATTGGTGTTCCTTTAGGTGCACATTTCGCCCTCTCCTTTCTTATTACAGAACGATGGGATTACGCTTTTGTTGTTTTAGCTTATCACCACCTTTATATATTTAAAATAATTGAACATCATTCAATTAATAATTAATTTCAGGTTGTGAGAGGATCAAAACGTGATTTGATTTTTAGTTCAAGCAGTGGAGGGTATATTGATCACGATACTGCGAAATTTGTTCCATTGGATTCGGCATTCCGTTCTGGCGATGTATCACCTAATGCCTTATTTGCTGTAGATTCGTTAACAGGGAGAGAATTTACATTAACTGAAGCTGAAGAATGGGGAATTGTTAATATTCCGAAAAGTTATTACTTTGACAAAAAAGATAATAAGCGTTATTCATTTACTGAGGCCGTTATAAAAGGCAAAATTTATGAGAACGATAAACAAGTTCCAGAGGAGTTAGCTGCGAGTTTTAACTTAATTTGCTAATATAATAATTATCTTTCATATTTTTAGGCAGACGCCCTTTGTTAAAATGTTCGAATTTTCAAATAAAGTCTAAAATGTTATGTTTTAAATTAATCTGAAATTTTAAACTTTGTTGATTAAAGACTGTTTGTTTTTGAAATAAATTTTTGATTATATTCTCTTAAATTTATTGGTAACTTCAGCAATTTTAATTTTGAACTTTATTGATTGAATTTACTTAAAAGATCAAATTAAAGTTAAACTAATTACGTAAAATAAATTTTTGATTTTCTGGATATCTTAAATTAATATTTTTTAAATATTTAATAAGGACTGAATAAATATTTTTCAATAATTTAAAAATAAATCAAAACAATTAATTAATAATAAATCTAATTTAATATTATTTTGTAATTTTTCTTGTAATAAATAAATAATAAAAGCCTCTAAACAACCAAGTAAAAAACCTTTAAAAATAAATTTAAGAAATATTTTTTAAATAAATAAATACCCGCAATTACATCAGAAAGGAAATGTCTTCCACTTAATACACGCGAAAATAATAGAATTGAGGGAAAAGAAATAAATAAATAATTTAAATATTTATTATATTCAAATACTTCAGTTGGCTGAAAAAAAAATATTTTAAAATTAAAAATAAATTTTAATTGAAAGAATTGGAAAGCCCTTTTCTTTAAAGACAGAAGCTTTTATTTTTAGACTAAAGTTGATTTATTAATTTATATTAAAATAGAGGCCAAAATTTCGAGTGGATATTTTTAATTAAAATCACAAAAAAACCTTTTAAAATTCCAAAACAGCAAAGGAATAGATTATTTAAAATTTTTTAAAGGAGCGTTGTTCAATGTACAATTTTCATACCCTTTTAGTTTAAATGTAAATTCTCTAAATAATTTTTCTACATCCCCTTAAACCTCTGAAACTTTGAAAAGAAAAAGATTTAATTTTTCTCACCTTAATGCAAACAAAAATAATAAAAAGCATTGTAGTTCTAGAAGTATGTCCAGAAGGAAAAGAAAAATCATCAATAATTGGAGCACCAAGAACAATCTTTAAAAAATATAAAAAATCTTTTAAAATTTTTAAAAACCTTTCCTTTATTATATTTAGGTCTGTCACGTCTGAATAATATTTTTAATAGTCCAACCAAAGCTAAATCAAAAAATAAAGCAATAGCCAATAAATTTAAAAAATGAATTTCTGAATCAGTCCAATTATTGTAATGAGCCAAAAAGATAAAAATAAAAATACCTAAAAAATAAAATAAAACTAATTTTTTTGCAAACGAAAGGAAGTTTCAGGAAAAGAATAACCCGAGGATAAAAAAAGGAAAATACTGATATAATTTAGATTACAAAAGTAGGCCTTTGAAAAACTGCCATTCTTTTAAATAATTCCGTTGATTTTTTTCATTTAAACCTTCCGTTTTAAAATTTTGTGTTAAAAAAATTTAAAAAAAAATTAGAAAAGATTTTTCAACCTCCTTTTATTCTTTTTTGGGAATGAATCCGTTCTCTAATTAAAATTAAAAAATACCAAAAATCCAAGGAATTCCATGCATTATCCATTCCAAAACAAGACAAATTTTCTCAATTTTTAATTTTTTGCTAATTCCATTTGATCCAATTTTTGCAATGTTCTCACTTAAATATTTGTCACATTCCAAAAGTTTTTGAATAATTAAATTCATTTATTAAAATTTGAAAATAAAAAAAAAATTATGAAAAAATATTTTTTTAAAAATAAATGGAAAATTCCAAATTAAATCTTTAAAAAATCTTTGAGAAAATATTTTTATAAAAAAAACTAAATCGAATAATTTATAAATTAAAGCAAATTATAAATAAAATTAAAAAATAATCCCGTAATAATTAAAGAGCCATTTGCATTTTTAATGGGCCATATGGATTATATTCTTCAATAATTATACTTTCTGGTGTAAAATCTTCAATATTTAAAATTTCTTTTCCTTCAGGCAATTCAAATCTATTTTTAAAAAATATTTTTTTATTAAATATACTTTTAGTAAATTATTTAAAAAAAAAAGTTTTATTCGAAAGATTATTAAAATTCGCAATGTTCGATAATTTAATTAATTCATAAATAAGTTCAAAATAATTTAATTTTACGAATTTAAAAAATAATTATTTTCTCCTTTCAAATACAACCAATTTAATTATAAAAAAATTACCTAATTTTAGGAAAAGGTCTTGGCTTTCTTTGTAACTAAAAAATTAAAACTTAATCTTTTAAATTAATTTAAAAAACCTGTGTTTTTAAAGCTTCTATATGTGTAGAATAAATATGTGCATCACCAAGTGTATGAATAAATTCACCAGCTTTAAGTCCGGTTACATGAGCAATCATATGGGTAAGTAATGAATAACTGGCTATATTGAAGGGGACGCCTAAACCCTGAAAAAGAGAGGAGAAATGAGAGAGAGCGGGAAAATAAATTTAAAAAATTAAAAAAGAATAAGTTTTATTTTCAGAATTATTAAAAAAATCATTATTTAATTTTTTAAAAATTTTAATTCCAAATTTAATCCCGAAAAATAAAAAGTTAATATTTTTAAATTTATTTTTTATTTTAAAAATTTGCTTCTAATTTTTACCATATCTCCACTACGTTGGTAAAGTTGACAGGAAAGCTCACCATTATTTACATAAAATTGGCAAAGGAGATGGCAAGGCTAAAAAATGATAATAAAATAATTTTTTATAAAAATTCTGATTTAATTTTATTTAATAAAAACGAAGGGGAAGACCTCTTATATCGTTGAGAAAAACTAACATTAAAAAATTCTAAAGTCAACAGGCTTTAAAAATAAATTCAGCACAAAAATAAATTTTAAATTTACCGGTAACGCCATTTGAGGAACATCTATTAAAAAATATTTTTAAAATAATTTAAAAAAATACAAAAAAACCTTTAACATTCCAAGAACACATAATTATTCTTCTACTATCTGGTTCTTCTTTAACTTGTTTAATAACCTGAGATAATTGGTCAATCCCCTCATTTTTATAATTTTCATTCATTCCTCTATATTCTGCACCAAAATGTCTCCACTAAAAAATTTTTTATTTAAAAAATTAATTTTAGAAAAACCTGAAATCCATAAATTGGTCCCAAATCACCTTCTGGCCTTTCAAAATGTCCAATAGAATCCAAAAATTGTCTTGAACCATTAGCATCCCAAATTTTCACTCCACGGTCAGAAAGTGTTTTTGAATTTGTTTCGCCACGAATAAACCAAAGTAATTCCTTTAAATTTTTTTTAAAGAAAAATTATTTTTTAGAATTTAAAAACCTCAACAATTCCTTTCCAAAAAACACGTTTGGTAGTAAGTAAAGGGATAACACCTGAATTAATAAGATTAAAAAATAAAACACAAGATCGAGATATTTGGGATTCTTTCAAATTTGTTAATCCTAATCGGTTTCTAATACCATTTCGAAGATTGTAACGAGCCTGCATTCCAAAAATTGAGATTGTACCTAAAAATAAACTTTCAGAAAATATTTAACTAATTCTCAGACTAAAATCAAATTTTAGAATTAATTTTTAAAAATCACAAACCAGTTCCAGTTCTATCAGACTTTAAAACTCCATTTTCCATAATTTCTTTAATTTGATTTAAATACTTCATTTCATCAATATTTACATTTTCTTCTTCTTTTTTATTAATTAAATTATTTTGACAATTAAAATCCTCTACATTTTGTTGATTACATTCAATTTTAGATTGATTATTAAATTCCATTCAAAATTAAAATCTAAAAAATAAATTGAAAATACGGAAAACACTAGAGAAAACAGTCAACCAATGCCGACTCGTCATGTTATAAATTAATAACATGATGATAATAACGAAAGATAGGTAAAAACTTTAATTTAAGATAAATTTAGATTTATAAGAAAACTACAAAATTAACCAACAAAATAACTAAAAAGCCGAAGAATATTTTTAAAAATTTCTAATTATGTATTAATATTCAGATAATTTACAATTATTTTATAAAATATAAATAAAACAAAAATAAATATTTTTCCATAAATAAATAAACAAAAAAATTATCCAGAATATCCAAAAACTCGCAGAGAAGGTTGTTGATCTCTATCCCTATCCAATCCTCCACTTGATATACTTGTTGCATAGGCAAGTAAATAAAGACGTGGATGCCAAGAAACATCATAACATTCTGTTGAGAGAGGAATTTCTGCAACTCTGAGAAAATTAAAAAAAATTAGTTTTTAAAAATAATTTAAAAAATTTTTTACTTTTCGCCTGTTAAAAGCCAAGAAACATCAATAACACGATCTTCACTTCCAGAAGCTACCAAATTGCTACAATGACTGAAATATTTAAAAATTTAAATACCAAGGATTTATTATTTATAACCTAAACGATACACTCCGTACTGGATAATCAAGCCTTAAATTTGAAAAAAAATTCAAAAAATCAAAATATAAAATAACCTTGTAAGCGTTTTTATGCAAATAAGATCATTTAATTCCCAAATGGAGCAAGACGCGTCAGAAGCCCCAATTACAAGAAAACGTTCATTTGGTGAAATATCCATACTTAAACAAGTTGAAAGGGGTGGATGAGCTTGTATAGTACGAACACGTTTAAGGGTTGGTAAACTGTTAAAAAATGGAATTAAACGAAGATTTTTAATAACCAAAAAATTGAAAAAAAAATTATGATTTACCTGAAGATTTCTAATTTTCCTTGGTCAGTGGCAATAAAAATAAATTGTCCATTTGGATGACAAAGGAATTCATTGATTTCATCTTTAAATGAATTTTGAACAATAATTTTCATTGCTCTAGCGTCAATAAGCCCCAAATTGTCATTTTTGTCACCAAAAGCAATATAATTTCCACAATGAGACCAAGTCACAAATAAATTTGATCCGGTTGTAGGCAACTTTGTGTGACTGTCCGGCACTCGTAAATCCCAAAGCCGAACAGATTTATCGCTAGAACAAGAAGCCATAAGCTTAAAAAGGAAAAAACTTGAAATATTAAATTTCTATTTTTACCATGTCATTGTGTTTTGAAAATTCAATAGCCTCCACAATGTCTTCATGTCCATATCCAACAAATACTTGTTTCTTAATTTTTAATAACTATTTTTAAAATAATAAAAAAAAATAACCAAACGACAAGAGTGTGGGTCAAGATTGCCGACTGAAACAACTTTGTTATCTGCCCCACTAGCAAGCGATGTACCACTCACATTCCATGAGAGTGTTCTAACACCCGAAACCTGAAAAAATCTTTGAAATAAAATTAAAAAAGCTTTTTAAAAAAATTAACGTTTGGCATGTCATAAGTTTTCGATCGATCTTTACGTTTAAAAAAGTCCTTCGCACCATTTGCACTTCTGAAAAAATCATCCGGAAGAATTTCTCGACTAGAAGAAGAAATTTCTTTTGTCAAATTCATCTGGAAATTGTAAAAATAAATTTAAAAAATTTTACTTCGAATTAAAAAACAAGTTAAAAATATTCGAAAAAACAGAATGCCAAATATTTATTGATCTTCCCCAACTTACTGTAGATTTTACTATATTTTTCTTCTGCTTTTCCTCAGAATCTGTTTTGTGACGTTTTTTATTATTTTTTTTTAATTTTGTTTTGATATTTGATTGTTAATTTTTTTATTTTAGTTAACTTAATATGTCAGCTGCACCAAGTATGTTTAATTTTAGCTCAATTTCTTGAAAATCACAATTTTCTCAGATTTTCAATACGGTTCTGATATGAGTCAACAAGCTCCGGGCTCTTTTGATCCACAGGTTTTTTATTTTTATCTTTATTTTTTACATACTTTAATTGAGCTGGCGCAGAAACAGTATGAGGCTTGGCAACAATATTATGCACAAGGAGGAGCACAACCTCCGGCACAACAAGTTCAACCTAGCCAAGAGGTATTTTTATGATTATCTTGTGAAATTCATACGTTAAGGGTCCTGGCACTTATAAGGCTTACTATGACCAAACTGCGCCTATGCAGCAACCTGTCCAACAAGCATATGCTCAGCCTGATCCATATGGCAATCCTCAAATGGCCATGGGTAGTCAGTATGGAGCTCCTCCTGGAAATGCACCAGTTTTTCCACCACCACAAGCTAGTGCACCACCACCAATGCAAGGTCGTGGACCTCCTCCTGGCGCTTGGGGACCACCACCCCCTCAAGGTGGACCTCTTCCGTTGAATTCTTTTGTTGGTGGACCACCTGGCGGTTATCCTCCATATGGAGGCGGTTATGGAATGGATCAACGTGGAGGATGGGGACGTCAAGATCGTGGAGGTGGAGGAAGAAGCCGATATAACGGAGGGTGGGTGCTTTTTATTAATTCAAATTTGGAATTTGTGTTTGGTCTTTAATTTTATATTGGTGGCATGGGAGTTGAATAGTTTATTGGAAAATGTGCAGAATTAGTTCATAACTTGAAATTAATTTCCAAACTTATTTAGTCTTCCAATATTTTCTATTCGTGGATCTAACTCTGCACCATAGGTTTTAGATCCATGTGTTTTAGGTAAACAGGCTCGTATCATTGTAATTTGTTTTTATACATGACTGGGTAAATGTGTATGAATTTTATCTATAATATTGGTACTTTTGCTTGTTACGGGCCTGAATGGTTTTATTAAAATAACGAGTAGGTATGGGTACAAATTTATTCTCTCTTGCCTCTGTGTTGTAAAATTTCGTTTCAGGAATTTTTCTTCAGAAATATTTGTGTTTAGTAAAATTTTGTTTAAATTAACACGTTTTTATATCAGGGTTTAAATCGTCAACAACTGGTGATATGCATATACTGGGTAAAGGTTTATGGTCAAAAACTCGATATGCATTCACGCAGTTGTTGACTAAATCACCATGTGAAAGAGAGACGGAGAGTACAACATTGGGGTTCAAGCTTTATGTCTTTCATTCATTTAATGATTTGCGTTCTTTACAGACCCGGTGATTTTCCGGGCCGACAGTCAGGATACAGAGGTATTTGCGTTGTTTGGTAAAATGAGGGTTGGGGTTTGGGTACAAAATTTAATATTGAATTTTATTATTGGAATATTTTTTAGTAAAAAAACCATGTGTAAATACTAGATATTGCGTTATTTTTCATACCTGGAGTATGTTGGGTATTCCCATTATAATTCTAAACGGTCAATGAGTAAAAATCTCATGTAAAGGTTGAAACAAATCCCTAAAGAATTTTCTTCATTTGGTAATTCTTGGTAATTATTTGGTCCAATATTTGTGTGGGTAAATTCTATCCATTAAAGGAAATAATGCAAAATCGGTATTGTTTCAGAGTAAATTCCGATAATAATTTGAGGAGTATTCCTCTTTTAATTACAAACCTTAATATTTAAAAATTAAATTAAAACGTAGCTTTTACTTTTGTTTAAAAATTTATTTTTCTAGGCGGCGGTGACAGACGAAACGGCGGTGGAGGTGGTGGACGAAGTGGAGGAGGTGGTGGCGGAGGTGGAGGATATAGAGATCGAGAGCCACAACAAAGCAAAAATGTTCTCTTCTTTTCTGGACTTCCTCTTAAGTAAATTTTTGATTTTTTTTAACTTCTTATTTTTATTCTAAATTTTAGTGCTAACGAGCAATTCATTAATGATGTTTTTACTATGGAGCAAGGAGATATTGAAGTTGGACAAAATGGAGAACCTAGAATTAAAATCTACAAAGAAGCTGGTCATTCAAAAGGTGAATGTACAATCATATTTCGTGATGAAGCTGTTGCACAACGCGTTCTTAGCACTTACAATGGTTGATTTATTTTTAATATGCCAAGCAATTTTGAAATTTTAGGTCAACCTTTTCCTGGAAGCGATAGCTGCATGAACATATCCTTTGCAAAATTCAATGAAAAAGAAGGAGGTGGAGATAGATTTGGCGGTGGTGGTGGAAGAGGTGGAGGTGGTGGACGCAGTGGTGGATATGGTGGACCGCGTGACGATAGAGGAGGGAGGCGGTAAATTTTTTACTCAATTAATTCTAGAAATTTAACTAAATTCAAAATTTAAGGACGTGGTGGTGGTGGACGAGGTCGTGGAGGAGGCGGAGGTGGACGCGGTGGTGGCGGAGGCCGTGGAGGAGGTGGACGTGGCGGTGGAGGAGGAGGCGGTCGTTTTGGTGGTGGTGGTGGTGGAGGTCGTGGTGATAAGAGAGGAAATTTTGAGATGCGAAAGGGTGATTGGACATGCGCGTGAGTTTTTCTAATTTTTATATTTAAATTTTTTTAAATTTTAAGTTGTGGAAATATCAATTTTGCCTTTCGCCGTGAATGCAATTCGTGTAAAGCACCGAAACAAGATGGACCTGATGGTGGTGGAGGCCCTCCCCCACCTTACAACGGTGGTGGTGGAGGTGGTGGCGGTCCAATGCGCATGGGTGGAAGAGGAGGAGGTTTTGGTGGTGGTGGTGGAGATCGTTCACGTCCATATTTGATGTTTAGATGACAGTTCATTTTTGAGCATTTTTTTTTTCGTTTTTCCTACTCTTTTATTTTTATTTTTTTACAATTTTCCCAACATAAAAAAAAGATTTTCACGTTTTACAATTAATTTTAATTTTTTTTTCACCCCACTAATTCTAAAATTGAAATTTAAATATGTAGTATGTAAATTTTGTTTTTGGTAATTTTGGTGGTTTAATTGCTATTTTGGAATTGGATAAAATTAGTTAAAAATAAATTGAGTTTTTTTTAATTGGTAGTTTTTTTTCTATAAAATTTTGCGCTTTTTGGATGTTTGTGAAGTTTCGGTTTTATTTAATCTCTTAAAAAGTCTTTAGATGTCTCTCACTAATTCTTTGAAGAAATTACAACGAAAGGAGGAGCTTGAGAAGGAATTTGTGGAAAGCGGGGAGAGAGGTTTGAATTTTGGATATTTGATCTAAAAATGTCTAGATTTGAGTCCACGGGGTTCGCGAGAGCGAATTGGGAATAAACTGAGAGTCCTCAGATTTTCTGTTAATTAACTTCAATTGTTCAAGATTTGGGAGTTTTTGAACTTCTTTTATATAGATAAATCTCCAAAACTAGGAAATGTGTTAAGCTTGGACCTCAAATTTAAATAGTCTTTAATTGATGACTTAAATTTTAGATAGAGTCGAAGAAATCGTTGTAAGGCGTTTAGAAGAAACTGGATGGACACAACAAGTGGAAGGGATGTGTAGAGATTATATAGCAAAAAATGTTTGTTCTTTTCTTTTAAATTTTATTAAATTTAATTATTTTTTTAGGGATGTGAACGGATTGAATTAAAAAAGATGGTAGATGAATTAAAAGATACTTCAAGAAAGATTGTTCCGGATGAAGTTAAACGGTTTTTTATTTTCTTTAAAAATTAATCTTAAAAAATACTTTTTAGTGAATTAATGAAGCTTATTCAAGACTTTGTAAACAGTAAAACAGCAGAGGAAGGTGAAGAGGACTGAAAAGTTTGATTTTTATTTTTTAAGTTATTTTTTGTTGTTCTTTTTTGTATATTTTCTAAAAAAACAAATAAAATTAATTTTAATTATTTTAAAAATATTATTTTTTGTTATTTAATCAGAAAATATTTTTTAATTTTTTTATGTACAACATTTCAAAAAAATAGCAGCAAATGAGGACGTCGTTAATTTCATTTTATTTACGCAATTCACTATTTCGCCGTTCACATGCTTCGAGTTACAAAGTTAAACAATTTCGAGGTTTAGCTGCAGGGAATCCTGCCACGACTGCAGAAGAAACTGAAGAAGAGCCTTGGGTAGATCCTTATAAGAAAGCTTTGCCTGAGAAAAGTAAGGAGATTTTGAGATTTAAATTAAATTAGAAATTTTCCGAATGCGGGGAGAGGGGGTAAGCCATAAATTGTAACTTTGTCATTTTTTTGTGAATCACGGGACGAAAAATAATTTTTAGCCCTGAGAAATGAAATTCTTATTTTAAATCTTTTTACTAAATTTTTTTATATTTTAGCGGAAACATTCAGCGATTTTCGTGAAGCGAAAGTAGACTGGAGTTATGTAGAACGCTTACTTCCTCGCAAAATAGTTCCTGAAAGGAAAGTTGGTGGATATGTTACACCAAGTGGTTGGAGAGCACCTAGAGGTTTTTTTAAATTTTTTTTAGATTTTTTAAAAATATTTTCTTTTTTAAAGAGAATCCTCCAGATTTGCCTTATTATATTGCTAGAGGAATTGATAATATGCCAAAAATATTTATAGAATTAAGAAGGGATGAATTAAATCCAAAAACTATGGATTTTGAACATGTTGATGTTATTCTTTTGAGAGAAATTTATGGAGACATTTTTGTATATTTTTTCTTATTTTTTTTTAAATTTTTATACTTTTTTAAGGCTTGTGAAAGAGATTTACGTATTTATTTGGAAAAATATTTGGGGCATCCAATAGCAACAAATGTTGACGAATTAAAAGGAATTATAAGAATAAAAGGGGCTGATAGAGCTTTGGTTGAACAATTTGTTTATGATTATGAAGAAGAATTTACACTTTTAGATAATTAAATAGAGAGAGAGTTTATTTATTCTAAAATAAAATTTTGAAAAAGATATTTTAAAGAATTTTAGTTGGAAGGAAACTTGTAGATAAATAAATTTGTTTATCCTACTTATTGTGGTATTTTAATAAGACATGAGAAATTAAAAAAATTTCAAAATAGGGCCAGAAAAATAAAAATGATCGAAAAACTAATTAACGACAATTTAAAAATATTTTTTTATTTTTTGTTCAAAAATCCGCATAAATTAGGATATGTAAATTTTTTATCTGCAAGTTTCTGCCTATTATTTGTTTTATTCGATTAATATCTTTTAATTTGTGTCATTTCATTAATTTAAAAGTTTTTAGAATTTTTTTAATTTCAAAAGAAAATGCCGTTTATGAGAGGAGTAATGCCGCTTCGGCGGACTTATTATTATATGGAACAGGTTTATAATTTATTTTTAAAAAATTTAAAATATTTTAAAGGGAAAAATTATTTTTCGAAATGAAGTTAAAATATTTACAATTGGATATCATAAAAGGCCAAATGAAGCACAAAAAGGAGCTAGTGATTTTGTTTATTGGCACTGGACTCAATTGTTATTTAAAAATCCAGCAATTCAATTTGTTAAACATGACAATATAAGTATTGCTCCTTTTGCTATTGCTTTTTTAGGTTTTTTTTTAAATTTATTAAAAAATAATACTGGAGGTTATACTAATTTGAGGAGTGAAATTAAAATGTTGTATTTCCTCGTTCGTAACAATTTTTAATGAATGCCTATTTATGAGTTGTAGTGTAGTGGTAGAGTTCTTGAGTACATTTCTTCCATTGGGTGTTCGAATCCCTTTGTCGTCAAAAAAAAAATTTTTTTCAATTTTTCTCTCAAAATTTCCCTTCATTGAATAAATTTAGATTTTTGTCATCAGTCCCCTACATTTTAATGATAAAAATTAAAAAGCAATTATTTTTAAAAATTGAAAAATTTCAGGAGATGGCCGAGAAGTTCCCTTTGATTTGGAATGGATGACATATCAAGAAATAGGCGGTATTACATTTAATAATCATTTTTAGAATATTCTCAAAATTTAGAAGTACTTCGTAAAACACTTGGAAAAACTTCTTTAGTTCGAAAAGCAGAAGAGTTGGAAAGAATGGCAAATTGTCATCCTGCTGATTTTGGAGAGAATTGTCAACGGGTTATTTTTAATTTATTTAAAAAATATTTTCTTTAATTTGAAGCAATGTATTTGTGAAGTTCAAGGTCAACAACCATGCACTTCTTTAATATATGCCCCAAAACATATTTTGGACAGTTGGCGGCGGGACCATGAAAATTACAATCCGGAAGGGCTTACACTTTATCCAAAGAATAAATTTGTTGATCCTGATTTAGTTGAAAGAGATCCACCTGGACAACAATAAAATTATTTTAAAATATTTTTATTTTTGACAATAAATTTAACAAAGGTTTTTTTAAATTAATTTTTTTAATTTAAATTATTTTCTCTTTTCGTTTCCACTTTTTCTCCTTTCTTTTCTAACTTTTCTGAAATCTGCATCATCAGGCCTAAGAAAAAATATTTAAAAAATATTTTTTAAAATTATTTTTTACCCTCTTCTATGTCTTTTAATTGCTAATTTGCTAATATCTGCAATTTCTGAAGTAAATGAAGATTCTAAAAATTAAAAAAATGTTTCCAATTTTTTAAAGATTTCTTACTTCCTCGTTTTCCTTTAATTGAAGATTTTGAAGCCAAATTTATTTTTTCTGATTTATTTTGTTTTAAAGCCTCATATTTTGCATTTTTCTTTTCTTCTCGTTTTTTACCCTTTGATTTAGTTGGACGTTTTTGATTTGAATTATTTTTTGAATCAAAATTTAATTTTTGTTTTTTTCCTCCTTTTAACAATTTGTCTGATTTGAAATATTTTTTCTTCTAAAAAAATAAAAAAAACTTTTTAAAGATTAACTCAAAAAAGATCAACTCTAAAGTTGATCTTTTGGGTGTTGATCTCGTGGGATGGTCCCAAAAATTAAATAAAATAAAAATTAATTAAAAAACCTCTTTAACTCCTCCCTTCTTAACAAATTTATTAACACTTTCTTCTGTTTTAGTAATCGTTACTTGAGTTTGTAAAAGCTTCTTTTCAAACTTTTCATCTTCAATTAATTTTTCTATACTTGGTTCTAATTGTTTTATTTGTTTTAAAAATAAATTAATAATTTCTGGTGGAATACTTCTTTGAATTATATTTGATGAATTTGTTGTTTTTTCTTTAAGTATTTCTTTTGCAAGTTTTCTATCATCTTCACCAATCATTGATATTGCTCTTCCTACTTTTCCAGCACGAGCTGTTCGTCCAACACGATGAATATAATTTTTTATTGTATTTGGCATATGCATATTTATTACCTTTTAATTTTTAAAGAAATGTTTAAATTAATAATAAGAAGACAAAAAGATATAATAAATGGAATACTTTTCAATATAAAATTATTTCCCTAAATGGGATCGAACCCCTTTCACTTCCAAAAAAGTCTTTCAATTTTCCTCCAATAAATTAAGTACTATACCACTACACCAAAGCTATAATCTACTGGTGTGGTAGAATGCTCTGTTAATTTTAATCTACTATGTAGTTGGAGTAAAAAATATAAAAACTGATTGTGAGTGAGATAAATTAACGTGGAACAAATTTTTTATTTAAACAAGCCAGGGGTTAAGTAAAAAATTTTAAGAGAAAAAAATTAAATAATTCATATGTCAAAAATTAATATTATTCAATTAAAAATAAAACTAACCGTCATAACACCTTCAATATCCAATCCACGTGCAGCCAAATCTGTTGCACAAAGAATTTTTATATCTGCCTGTCTTCTAAATGAATGGAGTGCTTGTACTCTTTGAACTATTTTAAAATTAAAAAAAATATTTTTTATAATTTTTTCAAAAAATTACCTTGATTAAGACCTCCATGTAATTGTCCTGTTTTTAACCCTAATAATGCTAATAAAATACATAAACGTTCACATTCATGTTTTGTACGTACAAAAATAATTGTTCTTTCAGAAAAGTTTCGAGTAACAAGAGCTTTAATTGAAAGAATATTTTTTTTATTTTTAAAGATTTTTTGAAAATTTACCAGCAACCATAGCCTCTCGAAGAGAATCTTCCTTTAATTTCAATTATTTTTATAAAAAATATTTTTTTAAAAAAACCTCTTCATTTCCACCTCTAATTCTAACAAATTCTTGACGTAAATTTAAAGCTACATCAGTGTTTTCATTAACAAATAATTTGACTGGTTTGTCTAATGAAAGACGTGCCAAATCCTCAACCTGTCATTTAAAAATTAAAAAAAATTTTTTTTATTAAAAGAAAACCGCTGGACTAAGCGTTGCAGAGAAAAGCATTGTTTGCCTATTTCGAGCACATAATTTAATTATTTCACTAAGTTGTTCCATAAATTGTTCTTCAAGCATTCGATCAGCTTCATCGAGAACTAAAACCTTTAAAAGAAAAATAAAAAATAATTTTTTTGAAAATAAAAATAATTTTTTAAAAAAATAATTACTTCAATGTCCAACAGAGAAAAATTCGGTGAATTGTGTAGATGGTCAATTAAACGCCCAGGTGTTGCTATTACCTTTTAAATTTAAAAAAAAAATAATTAAAAATTAATTTAAAAAATTAAAAAAAAAATTTTTAATTTAAAAAATATTTTTTAAAATTCAACTTAAATAATTAAAATTAATATTGGCTCCCAGAAAGACCCGGAAAAGAAAATATTTCTTCTAAGAATATTTAAAAAATTAAATATAACAGATATTAATTTTAAAAAATATTTTTATTGACAAAATCAATTTCGATTAAAAAATATTTAAAAATCAATAAAATTTTACCACGTCTAGACCCATTCGAAGGGCTGCCTCTTGCGCTCGCACATCTAGACCTCCTGAAAAATATTTTTTAAATTTAAATTAAAAATTATACAAAATTTAATAAAAAATTTTCTTTTAGACCAATAAATATATTTAAAGTCATTTGCTTATGTGTATTTGTACAGCAGTTATTAAATATAGCGATAAAAAATAAAAGAAAAAATAAGGGAAAAAATCATTGCTACGCTTTCCAACAAAAATGCTTATAACAATTACTTTTAGAGAATTGTCTCATTCCTTAAAAATACACCTTTTTTCTAATCAATTTTTAATCTTAAAAAAGGAATTATTAAAGAGAAAATTTTGGGGTTTTTAGTAAAAATATTTTAGATTAAAAAAATTGTTATCATTTACGGGGTAAAATGATTTAAAAACACTGAAAATGTACTTTTAAAACTGAAATTATGTAAATCCATTTTATTTAGCTCAAACCCTCTAAACTCTTCTAAAAACCCTTCAGATCAACTTTTAAAGATAATCCCTTGAAAGTTCAATTTTATTGAATTGACCTACATTTTATTTTTAATAATTTTGTTTCAGTCTTTTAAATGTTTACACGTAAAGGAGGAAATAAATTAAAATGGACAGTATTAATTGTTTGTTGTCTTTCTTCAAGTTTTGAACAATGGACAAAAATAATGTTTCCTTTTTCGCTATGGAGCCTTCAACCTAGACCAGAATTTTCTGAAGCTTTAATGATTAATGCTTTGGGTGGTGTAGCTACATTAATTGGGACTTTTATTGTTGCTAATATGGTTTGAAAATAAATTTTTTGAAAAATTCTAAAAATTATTTTCTTTAGATAGATACAATAGGCTCTAGAAAAACAGCTCTAATAAGTGTAATATTTGTTTGTATTTTCCAAGCCGGATATTCTTGGATTACTAATTATTATGTTTTTATTTTGTTCCAACTTTTAATGTTATTTAATCATATGCCAACGGTTGTGGATGCAACAATTGCACAATTAGCTAATGAAATAGCTGATGTTAAACAAAAGGCTCGTTTAATGGCACAAACAGCAATACCAACAAGTATTGCTTTTGCAATTGGGCCTTTTCTTGCTGTACAAGTAAACAAAAAATATTTTTTAAGTTCTTTTGAATTTTCTCAAATTTTACAGCTTTTTTATGTTTCCAACATAAAACTTTATTGGATCCAATCTTTATGTGGAATCTTCCATATATTTACAGTATTACCTATTATATTTTTCTTTTTCCCAAAAAGTCATGATTTTAGTAATGAAAAAGGTTAGATTTTGGAATTTTTAATTAGAAGATTTAATTATCAAATTTAGGAACAGGCATTTTTAAAATGTTTGGAGAAATATTGAGAAAACCTGGAAATAAATTTACTCTGCTCTTCATTTTAGTAAGAAATAATTTTTTTATATAGGGATCCAAAAATTATTAAAAAATCCCAAAAAGAGAATTTTCGAAAAAATACCATTTCCAACTCAAATAAATTTAAAATTTTTTTAAAGTTAATTTCTGGCACATGGAATTCCTATGATTCAGCAATACGATTACATTTAACCGGTACAATGCTAACACAACCAACTCAAATGGCTAAATTGGTTGGAAAAAACCTTTTAAGTTTCTAAAAAATATTTTATAGGCTTTACTTCTCGGAGCTGCTTCAATAATTGCAAACTTTGTCCTTTTACCCCTTCTCCAAAAAAATATTACAACTAAAAGAATAGTACAACTTTCGCTTGCAATAATGACTATTTCTTATTTTTATTTAACAAGAGTTAAAGATTTTGATGAAATTATTATTGGAATGCCATTCCAAGTTTTTCAAAAAATAATATTTAAAATTCAATTCTCTTAAAGGTTGTTGGTGTTTGCCTTGCTTTGGGACCCCTTTCAGCACAAGTATTTTTGTAGATAAATTATTTCTAATATTAAAACTCGTTCAGATACTTGGCTCTGTCCCTGCTTCCCATGCAGGCAAATCGGCAGCATTAAATCGTATAGCACAAATTAGTGCTACAGCATTAGCCCCATTAATAACCGGTGCTTATACTGATCATGATGAGGCTTACTTACTTTGTTATATTAATATTGGAATTTGTATATTCACTTTTATATTAATTGAAATATACGGAAACTTTATGGGGAAATGTATGAATAATCTGCCATGGTGTATGTCACAAGTTTCTGTGGAATGAGTTGACTAAGAAAATAGATAATCATAGGCATAATTAGATTGAATAAAAAATACTGAGAGAAAAAAAGTTTAAAAAAATGGCCCCAAGGAGGTTCACTGGGCAAAAATGATCAATTCAGATTAAAAAAAATATTAGAGTCCAATACTAAAAAAATATCTTTCAGTTTAATCCGGGTATTCATGTTCCTAAAAAATAAGGTCAAAAAAGCCTATGATTTAATTATTTATAAAAATGTTTTGTTTATTTTGAGAATAAAATTATTAAAAAAATATGTTAAAATCTAAAAAACAAAAAAATCTAAACTATTAATTAATGTTTATAAATGTAAACATAATCTTATTAAGGGCAAGTAATCAATTAATTATTACATGTTTTTAGCAAAGAGTGTTCTTCATATAAATAACAATGAAATAATAAAAACACTTGAAATGATCATTTCATGTACAATAAAACCAGAAAGATTGGGCAAAAGAGAAAAGAAAACTAGATTAGTTAAAATATAAAAATATCCTTCGATCGTCAGCTGTTCAATCGAGTGATAGCTTGTTTCTTTAGTCGCGCAATTTTTGTGGGGTAATTTCTTCAAAAATATTTTATATAACTAAAATCGCTCGTCTGCGCGAAAACAACTCCAAAGTCAGACACAAAGAAAAGTTAGTCGATCCTCCCCCAACTATTCCAATCTTCCCATCATAGCACAAACAAAAATATCCATTCACCTTTAAATCTTCGATTCGTAAAAATTGAAGCAACATTTAATCCTCTTTATTAAACAAATCTAAAATCAAAATGTGGCATTTTGATAAAAATCAAAGAGCCATAGGCGTTTTATGCCTTATCTATGGAATCTGGCATTTTGGAACTAATTGGACAACGACATTAATATCTTTTCTACAATGGGATACTACAGAATCATTGTCAATAGTAGACTTGGCTTATATACAAGGTAGAAGATTAGAGGGCTGAAAAATCCAGATTTACGAGTATCTTAACATAAAAATAAAATAATATTAAGCATTTGGAAGTCTTTGTAATGCTGTAGGCTCACTTGCAATCGGGCAGGTATTAATCTGAAATAAACTCCTAAAAGGGTTATTTATTTGTGTTAAAGATGACTGACTCCATTGGACCAAAAATAATGTTCCTTTTCTCAACAATTATGACATCGTTATATTTTGTTGGACTTGGATTGTGCCGCACATGGATAACATTTTTTCTACTACAAGTGGACATTTAAAAAATATCCTACAAAATTTCCTTCTCATAGATTCTTCGAGTTGGTTATCAACTAGACAGCACCGCTGAAATGTATTTGGCAACAGTTACGACTGAAAGGGAGAGAACTGGTGCATTGATGATTTTGTCAATTCCACAAGCTATTTCCATGTTTTTTGCTCCTATAAGTAAAGGAATCCATCATTGCAAATGTTTTAAATTAATTTTTTCCAGTTGGTAGTCGAATTGCAAGTTATACAACTTTAAGAGCTTCACAAATGATTTGTGGAGGAGTAATGTCCGTTGCTTTGATTCCTGTCGTTTTGATACTTTTACCAACAACACATTCTATTCCAAGATTAGCTAGTGCAAAACTTAGACCACAGGCAAGTTTTTGGAAATTGGCATTTCAGCATTTATTCAGAACCAAATTATCAAAATTTATTTTCCAAAATAGGACTATTGGCCAATGGTTACAAAAAATCAAGCTTTACGTGAAGGACTAATTCTAAGAGCATTACTTATTATTGCGTATGTCTGTTATGAACTAATCGCGCGGAATTTTGTACTTCGCTCCTATATGCATTTAACTAGTGAAAATGCAGAAGTAATGGTTACTATGGGGTAATAAAAATACTAAAAATTATAAAGAAAAATAAAAAATATTTAAAAATAGAGGGTCATTGGTCATCACTCAATTTCTTATCTTACCATTCCTACAACGTCATGTTAGTCCAAGAACATTATTACAGGTTTTATAAAAAAAATTTTTTTTAATCATTTCTTAAAAATTTAAAAGCTTGCATGCATTGCTTTATTCTTCGCTTATGGTGGTATAATATTTACTAGTTCCTTTTATGAATATCTTCTTGTAACGGCTATTCATACTGGCGCATATGCAATAGCATATGCAGAATCATCAACACAAATTACAGGGTAATTAATTTAAAAATATTTTAGAGGGTCCTAAAATTTTCCCAAAAACAAAAAATATTTCCTTTTCAGTGCCGTTCAAGTTGGCGACCTTGGAAAAGCGACAGGACTTGCTTCAATGGTCCAATGGACATCTCACTTTTTAATTCCCTTATATACTTCCCATATAGTCAATTCTTGGCATTACACTTATGCATTCTATTCAAGCAGTTTACTTGCTCTAATTACCTTAGGTTATATAACTGTATATACTAAACAAACAAATGCGCGCTGCAGAACCTTACTTCCCCAATTAATAACAACATAAAGATAATAGACAAAAAGAAAAATATATTTAAACCAGAAAATAAACTTGAAAACAAAAATTTTTGTCAATTTTAGTCAGAAATAATTTTAAATATATTTTCTGGTTTATTTTTTAAGAATTTAAATTGGTTGTACAATGCTCATATAATTGCATAAATAAACATAAGCAAATTATCATAGTATTTAAAAAGATTGTGAAAAAACTCCGAAAAAGAGATTGAAAAAAGACCAGAAAACCATTTCCCTCAAAAATGGTAAAGGAGTAAAAGCGCCCTTTCCCAGCTTTTTAATAACTTTTTTATTAAAAATAAATAAACAAACCAGCAACTAAGCACATTTCAACACTCGTGTATTTTGCCAATCTTTTGCTCACTTGAAAAACTTGTATAGCAAGTTCACGTGTAGGTACAAGTACCAATACTCTTGTTGTAGGTCGTTTTCCTTGTGGTCTTTAAAAATAAGTTAATTAAAATATAAAAATAAATAAAAACTTGTAAAGAAGACGTTCAAATATTGGAAGTATAAAAGCTGCAGTTTTGCCTGTACCAGTTGCAGAACATGCACAAATATCACGTCCAGCGAGTGCAACAGGAATGCAGACAGATTGGATGGGTGTGGGAAGTTGAAAACCACACTCCAAAATAGCCTAGAGAAAATAGAAAAAATTCCATTTGATAATGAACCCCTTCCAAAGATAGCCCCCCCCCCCCTCTCTTTCAAAAAACCTTTTTTGGACCAACCAAACCTTGACTTTAATCTTTAAAAAATACCTTTAGTATTGGTCTACTCAAATTTAGATCATCAAAAGATGAAACTTTTTGTTCCAGCTGGTCTGAACTTTTCTCAAAAAGTTGTTTGCTTCCAAGTTGCTTTAGACGTAATTTATCTAAAATTTTGAAAAATTATTAAATTAAATAAAATTTTTAAAATAACCATTTTTTATTTCCTTCTCGGTCAATTCCATTGCAATTGGAGCTAGTTCTGGTTCATCTTTGAATGTATCCTGATTAAATTAATAAAATGATTTCTAGAAGGTTAAAGACAAGGATAAGAATATTTTGGCAATGACGATTTGATTTTTTATTACTGAATAGATGGGGAAATTAATAAAAACGAATGACAGAAAAATTTTTAAAAATTAATTGCCAAAAAATTTTCTAGCTTAAAAACCTTACTTCATCAATTTCCATCAAATCATCAATATTACTTTTCTTTCCAATTCTTTTCCTTTCCATTCCAATTTTTTCAGCAAGTGTTGACATTCGATTTTGATTTTTCTTTAGAAATGTTGTTAATCCTTCCAAATCATTATTTTGTTGATTATCCTCTTCATCGTCTTCTTCATCTACTTCAAAATGGAAATTAGAAGAAATTTCACCAACAACGTCTTCCACAATTTCTTCTTGATTTTTACGTTTTTTAGTCGTTTTCTTTTTCTTTTTGGGTTCTTTATTTTCTAATATTTTCTACAAAATTTGAAAAAAAATTAAAATTTTAGTTAAAAATCTTTTAAACTTTTTCAACATTTAAATCCCCTTCTTCTTCATCTCCACTTATACATTCATCTTCCTTAAAATCATCATTTCCTGGTGTTGGATAAAGCATTATTCAAAAAGCTTTTAAATTGAAAATTATAAGAAAATAAAATTCGTTTTTTCTTTTAAAAATTAATAAAAAATAAACATATAGATAAAATCTAATTATTTAGAAAATACACATAAATATATTAAAATTTATTTTTCTACAAAAAAATAAATTATAGAAAAACTAAATAAAAAAAACAAAAAAACAATATAATTTAAATTAAAATTCAAGTCTTCTTCTCGTAAATGGTGGTTCTTCTCCACTCGCAATTTTTTCTTTCAATGACATTTGTTGTTGTTTTCGTTTACGTTGTTTAGCTATAGGCAATTCAGAATCATCACAAGCATAAGGTAAAGATTTAAAATATTTTGAATGAAGTGATTGTGTTGCCGTTAATCTTTTTATTGGATAAAAAAGTAAACAACCAGAAATTAATTCTAAAAGGTCATCACTGGCTGCTGGAAATACATTTTTAAGTTCATAACCTTGACCACAATTTTGTAATTGAATATAATCAGGTAAAGATGTTAGTCCCTAAAAAATAGATAATTAAAAGAATAAATTTTAATTTTATTACAGGCCAAGTCTCTTCAGTGGGCATACCAAGAACATTATAGATTTTAACAAGTTGATCAAGATCAGATTCACCTTGGAAGATGGGAACCTAGAAGAAAAAGATTACAAAATAATTTAAGACTCAGCTTGGAAACCTAAAGAGATGTAAAAAAAAATTCCTAAACAAGCAAAAGATTTATTTAATTTCTCAAATTTAAAATCAAAGACGTGAGAAATCTAGCAAAAACAATATGATTAAGAAAAATAATTTTAATTAAAAATCAACTTACCCTCAAAAGTAATTCTGCAACTATACAACCCATCGCCCAAATATCAACTCCAACTCCATAAGCTCTTGATCCGTAAAGAAGTTCTGGGGCGCGATACTTAAAAATAATTAAATAAAAAAGACATTTATTGAATTTAAAATAATACCCAACGTGTAACAACTTGATGTGTATAGATTCTATTAGGAGAACCAAAATAACGAGCCAAACCAAAATCAGCAATTTTTATTCTTCCATTTAAATTCATTAATAAATTATTTGGTTTCAAGTCCTAATTTAAAAAATAAAAAAAAAATAATTTTAAATAACAAACTCGATGTAAAATAAAATTTAAATGAAGAAATTCTAGTCCAAGAAAAACTTGTAAAAGAATATTTTTAATATGAGAATGTTGGAGAATTACATTGTTGTCTTTAATTAAATTCTATAAAAAAATCAAAAATTATTCAAAAAATTATTTCTTCTAAAAAAACCTCCAAATCAGTCTCCATAAAATCAAAAACAAGTTGAATACTTGTTCTATGACCTATTACATCCAACAAAGCTATTACATTATCGTGATATAATTCTGTGAGCAATTTAATCTCCCGAATTGCAGTTCGATTAATACCATCACGAGCTTCATGTCTTGAACCGAGTTTTATCTAAAATATAAAAAATGGTTGAGGAACGTAAAACAAATTAAAAACGAGGAAAAAGTTTAAACAAACTTTTTTAATTGCAACAATTTTTCCAGTGTCAAGATCCTATAAATTTATTTTTAAATAAAAAATTAAGTAATATTTACCTTTGCTTGATATACATTAGCAAACTAAAACACCTCAAAGAAAATTTTTAAATGAATTCTTAACAAAATAAATTTTAAATTCACCTGTCCTTCACCCAAATGTTTGATCTTCTCATATTTATTTTTTCTTGGTTTCATCAGAGACGACATTGCAAAATTATATGTAAATTCCTATTTAACAATTTTACCAAAAATTTATTAGTATTTTAAAATTTTACATTTTTAACAATTTTAACATTTTGAAATAATTCTCCAGATTATTTTCGAAACGCCAAAAATGGAATGTTCAAACAGAAATGTCTTTGGGAAGAATTTCAGATTTGACACTGACCAAACCTTTGTTTGCTAATTTATAAAGCTTTTTTAATTTAATTAAAAATGTTTTTATGGATGTAGATGGACATCCTTTACTTTTCAAAGTTTTCGTCCATTTTACGATTTTTTACATCCATATTTCTCAATTTTTTTGTCCATATTTACATTTTTCGTCATATAATTTGCAGCCTTATTTATACCGCTTTTCGATAAACTAATTTATATAACTTTTCATTTTATTTTAGTTTTTTTATTAATTATTGGTCTAAAAAAATGAGTGATTCAAAGATTTCTGATGACGAATATTTTGACTTCAACCTTAGTTCATTGAATATGCAACAATTTTTTGACCAATTGCAGAGTGGAGGCGTTCAAGTGGCTGGGGTATAATTTTGCTTATGAATCCCATTTACTTTTTTGATGTGTACTAATTTTGATGAAAGTCTTTATTTGGATACGCTTCCTGCATTATACTTGAGATAAAACCCGCTCTTTATGTTAATTTTTTGCAAATTAAATTATCTCTTTGGTTACTTATCTTACCTTAACTTGAAAATATATTTCCATATTCCTTCTTAAGGTTTAATCTTGTAAATTTAAGTTGTATGTGAAAATGAAGCATGGTTCAATTACAATTTGGCATCAAAAGCAAGCATTTGATCCTAATCAACCAGTGGAGGTTTTCATCAACAATGCAATTTTGAATTTCAATGAGGAGCAACGTACTCGTCATAGACGTCCCATTGCTCCTGATTTATTATATGGGCGTGCTGCTATGGTGACGGTAAAGATTATTTATCGAAAAATAATATTTGCAAAAATTCAGGCTAGATTAATTGGGCCCGATCGTGACGAACAGGTTTTTATTAAGGTATTCAATTGGGTTAAATCTCCCAATTTTTAAGAAATTCTACTTACTTTTAGTATTTACCTCCCAAAGACTATACGATCCGTCTCCGTTGAGTGACGATAAGTTCTTTTATGGTTCAATCGACTTGAGGACGATTTTATTTATTTATTTTAGTACATAATTATTTATTGTTTTTTATTTTATGACTTGAATAAATCTATTCAAACATTTTATTTTTAAAAATTGTAAAGTAGTTTTACCTCTTATCTTTTTTTAGAATATTAATCTTTTCAAAAATTTTTAATAATTGGATATTTCAGTAAATTGCAAATTTTTATTTTTTCATTTTTCAAAAAATTCTTATATTGGACCAACATAATGTCATCAACATCAAGTACAGAAACATCAAAAATTCCTTCAATCACCAATTCAAAAGGAGTGCATTTTCATGATCATTTTAATCGAAATCAATTTGAAAAAGTAAATTAATTTATTTTTAAACAATTTAAATTATTTTCAGCTTATCAATCTGAAATTAAAAACTTTAACTTGCCATGACATTAAATGTAAAAAGGAAAAAGATTTTATGAAAAAATCAATTTCGAGATTGGCGCAGACTTTTACTGAAATTTTTAATTTATATGAAAAACAGGTTTTTAAATTTTAAAATTAAAATTTTCTTTAATTTTTAGCGTAAAGACATGATAATTATTTATAGTTTATACAATAAATTATGTGAAGAATTTGCGCTTCCTTATAGAATTGAAAGACCAATTGAACATGAAAGTCGAAGACTTGCACAAATTGCAGAAATGGTTTTTTTTTGAAAAGGAATTTTAGTTAAAAAAATTTTTTCTAACAGATCAAAGGAATTTTTCTAAAGAAAAATGATGAATTTAAAAATGAATCAACAGAAACGGAGACTATGTTTGATAAAAAGGATAAAAATGTTACCAGACAAAGTGATTTAATGACATTAACTCCTTTAAATGGAGGGTTTAATGGAGGTTTGATATTTTTTAATTATAAATTGCTTTTTATATTAGATGAATTATATTTAAAATAATAATTAAAAAATTTTTAAAGGACCAACAAATTCTCAATTTCAAAATCTCAACAATAATATTAAAAACAACCAATTAATTCAAAATGGACAAATAAAAAATGATTTTAATGAAAATAACAGAAAAAGAAGATCTACTCCATTTTTAAATAAATCTCCATCAATTTCTGCCAGTCTTTCTGTTCAACCACCATCAACTTCTACAAAATTACCAGCATTTTTAGAAAATTTTGGTTCGTCACCAATTGTTTCAGTCAATTTAAATTCTCCTCAAGTAAATTTGAACAATTTAAATCAAATGAGACAATGGAAAATACCAAAAACTACAAATTGTAATATTAATGGATATAAAAGGGATAATACACAAATGGTTAATGGAAATACTTTACATATTGTTAGTTTGATTAATTAAATTTTTTAAGTAAAAGTTAAGATATTTCTTGAAATAAATTCTTAACATTTTTTATCTTTAAGAAATCGGAAACATTATTTCATAAAATAGGCGATTTAAAAAATCTCCCAAAATATAAGCGTTCACCCCTATAACACCCCTAATTTTAATCTATTAACTATTTTTTGTAATGTTGATCTCTATGGTTTACTCACCTAGGGTGTTTATCTCGTGCGCGAGACTATTAAATTCGACTCGTTTAACTAAATTTTCCTTCTATTTATTCCCGAAATAAATAATTCTAATTAAATGAACTTTCTAAAAATTAAATTTTCGAAAATGTTCAAATTTTTCTTTTGAGTACTTTTTGAATTTCTCTTAAAACCAAATCTTCAAAAAATCTTTAATTCATTTTTAATTTTAATTAAAGTTATCCACGAAATTAAAATCGATAAATTTTATTTTTCCAGAATCATCACCACAACCATCACCATTTGTCACAAACAACAATTCCACAAACAATTCCTCAAATGAATGGAGTATCTTTACAATTTAAACATCAAAAACCACAACAACCAAACAATCCACATTTTCTTCGTTCTTCAAATATTGAAAATTTGAATTCTTCTAAACAACAATTTACTGTCCCAACAGCATCTGCTTTGGTTGTTTCTAGTCAAGAATTATTATTACATGAATTATTGGGAGTTAGTGAAAAAAGGGCAAAATTTACTTCAAGAAAGGCTAATTGTGATGATGAAATTGAAGTTATTGAACTTGATGATTGAGAAAAGAAAAAAAGGTTTTATTTAATTTTTTTTTAATTTTCCAAATTTTTTCTCATCAAAGACATCTTTTTTATTTTCAAAAAACCCCAAAAATTATTGAGACCCTAAAATATCAATTTTTTATATTTTTTGTTGTAGCATTTTTCTGATAGAACTTAAAAGAATGTTAATTTGATACTTTCAATTTTATCGAAAAATAAATACATAAAAAGGGAAGAGTGCTACAACTTCACGGACCTTATTTTTCGAATATTTGTGTTATTTTAATGTGCGCTAAAGTGAAATACAAGTCTAAATTACGTTGAAAATAATATCAAGGCTTTAGCGCATTATTGTCTAGGTCCACATAAATTCAGGCCTTTTACAATAATTATATAAATGTTGCAAAAGGCCTTTAATTATATTTTCACATGTTCAGCAAATTTCTCATGTTCAGTTTTTTAGAAATATGTATTATTCCAATTTATTGCTAGTCAGGTCCACAGTTTAGAAGCAAAATTAAATTTACAAAATTTAGTTTTAATTAAAATTTCCTAAAATAGAGAGACCTGACTTTCTTTATTTCCATGACCTATTATTGTCTACATGGATTTTTAAATTATTTTCTTGTTATTTTGTCATTTTATTATATTCTTTGTAGAATCTTTTAATTATATACATTGTAAAAAATATTTTTTTATTTTATTTTCAAGCAAAAAACATTAAATTAGTTTTAATAAAATACATATATAATTGGAAATTAACGGCAGCATTTTTGTAAAAAAAAAAATAAATTGTGCGTAAGAAATTTAGAAAATAGGAAAGATGCACATTAAAAATTATACGGAATTTTGTTGTCATCATTGTCGATTATTAAAAAGTTTGGCAATTTCATTAATTAATTGTTGTGTCAATTCTGCTCGAAATTTTGAAAGTTCTGCTGAGAAAGCTTCCATCATTTCAATTTTAAATCGTGCCAAGTCTTCAGTTGTTACGAATGTTTTTGATGTTGATCCATTCTCATTGCTAGTGCTGGGGACTTCTTCTTGGCTAGCAATTGATGAACCGCTTGATATTCTTTAAAATAATTGTTTTATGGATAGAAAGGTCTTTCCGGGGTTTTATTAGTGATAGAAATGGATTTGTACCAGAACCCTTGAGTTATTTCCTTGGTTTAGGCCAGAAATTGATTGGCCCGATTTTTCAAGCTTAACAATCTCCTCGAAGTTTTCTTTCTAAATAAAAATATATATAAAAAATAACCAACTTTTGTGAAATAGCTGAACCATTCTTTGCTTGCTGTATAGTTCCACAAATTTGTAAAGACTTGTTTTGGTTAACAATACCTTAAAAATATTTTTTTAATCAATTTAAAAAAATTAAAAAAAACAATTATTATTTTTTGTTGTTCCACCAACTTCTACAGATTTATTATTTAAATTTATTTCATTATTTCCTTCTGTTGCACAATTCATTTTACGTTTATTTAAACGATCAGCTAATTCACTTATTAAATCTTGTTTACCACCAATTGGAATTTTTGGTCCATTTTCACGAGAACTGTTAGTTGTTGAAGAAGATGATGGTTTAATATTTTGATTATCATTCCCTTAAATATTAAAATATTTTTCGTTTAAAATTTTAGCTAATTTTATAAAATGTAAAAAAGGGTCTATCGTTCCTAAATAAATAAATTCAAAATATTTTTTATTTAATTCCTTTCGAAAAAAAATTTTTTTTGGCATTTTTTTATTTTAGAAAGAAATTTTCAGACAATAACTTTGAAACTGTTCATGTAAAATTGAAAAGCTTTGGAGTGATAGAGGCGTATGGAAAAGGGTTAAACCACCCGTCAAAAAGGTGAGGTGGAGGTCCGATGGCACTTCTAACCTTATTCTCAATTAAACATTTTAAAATTTACTTAAATGTCTAACAAAATAATGGTGGTGCCATATTTTATGTATAAGCTATCCGCAAATTCTTTACAAACCTTTTGCACCACTTTTATTTGATTGCACCAACCGAAGCTGTTCAGAAAAACTTTTTTGTTTAGCAGACAAAATATTTTTTAATTCTGGTGGTGGAGGGGGTGGCGGAGGAGGAGGCGGTGGAGCTATATTTTGTGAATTATTGTTGGTCATTGTATTTTGTTGATAATTATTAATTGGTGGTGGAGGAGGCAAATGAGAAGATTGTTGTTGTTGTTCAACATTAGAAGAATGTAAATTATTATTATTAGAAATTATTTCATTTAAATTATTATTATTTGAATAAGTAGTATTTTGTGAAGGAATGACTAGTACCTTGAAAAGATAAATAATTTATATAAATAAAAAAAAAATTTTTTTATAGATCTATAAATGGCTTATGTTAGCAAAGATCTATATAAGACTGTCATTTTATTATTGACCTATCCGCATATGAGCATTTATTTTAGTAGTCATAAGCCGCGTGTCTATTACTTTAATAATGACTAATTTCTATTTTTTCACCGTTTTTTTTTATTTCAAATGTGAATAAATTCAAGGGTAACTAATTTTACAGCATCTCAAAATCAAAAAAATATATCCTCGAAAATATGCCAAGTAGAATGAATTTTAGTTTTACAGGGACAATAAAATGAGGACCAAAAACTTTCAAAATATTTTAAATAAAAAATCAAATTAAATTTACTTGTTGTCCATAAGGTCCAGGCAAACTACCACCAGTGCTTGAACTAATATTAGAGCCTTGAGAAGCACGCCGTATTAAATTATTTTGTTGTTGATTTGTTGCAACTTGTCCTTGATTGTTAACATATTTTTGACCATAAATTCTTTTAAAAAAATATTTTAAAAATATTTTTTAAATAAAAAACCTCTGATTATTATTATTATTTTCATAACAACCATTTGTTGGTGTAGAAATAACTTTTCCATTATTTGTTTCAATATAACAATTATTAACTTCTTCAATGTGATTAGCACCATTAGAATAAATATCTTGTTGTTGACAATTGTAATTATGGAAGTTTTGGGGATCTTGATATGTAGATGTATCAACTGAAAAAATAAGAGAAAATTAAAAGAAAATTTAATAAAAAGGTTAGAATTTTTGGGAAAATTTTGATTTCAGAACAAATAATCGGAGATGGAAATATTAAGCCAATGGAACACAACTGATAAAAAAAAATCATTTTCATAAAACAACAAAGTCAGTTATACAAATAGCTTAAAAGGTTCAATTCCAGAGTTCTATACATACAACGCTGTGGTTTTCAAAGGAACAGCCCTGAAAAAAACCCCTCGACTACGAATCTTTTCAGTTAGCTTTCCTAAATCAAACCCAAAAAACTTAATTTAAAAAATAACCTTGATTAGATGTAGGTAAATTAACAAACTGTTGTTGAACACTAACAACACTATCCAATGCTTGTCTAACTCCAGAATAAAAATGTCGTGCTTCTTGCGTGTTTGTAAAACTTAAACCAATAACTTGTTTGTGTTCATTTCTCCACTGATGAAAAGATGGAGTTGCTTCTTTATATTTTAAACGATGAAAGATAACTTGATCTACAATTCTTTTGTTATCCTACATTGATTAAAAAAATTTTTAGAATTAAGAAAAATAATTTACAATATTTCTGATAGCAATAATTCTATAAATTGCTTCATTTGTTGATTTAACCAATTTTATTGAAGAAAGTCCAGAATGACTAAAAAAATGATGACTAAAAAAAAATCTTTTTATCCAAATTTTTAAGTTTTTACCCATTTATATTATTATCCATTCTTATCCAATTTGCCCCATCATGAAAAAGAACTTCAGCAGTAACCGATAATAGAATAGAGCCTCTATAAAAATTAATTTATTTAATTTAAAAAAATATTAAAAATTACTCAGCCATCCTCGCCATCACAATTAAAAATCAAAAATAAATTAATGATTTGTCGGAAATGATAACCATCAACATTTGGAAGAAATTACAAACAGAAAATATATAAGCAACCGTTTGCAATACTTTTTTTTACAAAATAATTTATAATTATTTTTTACTGTTTAAAAAATATTTTAATATTAAATTTTAGTTTAAAGAAATTAAAAAAGTATGAGAAAATAAATAAAAGAAAAATTGATAAGATAATAAGAAGATTAAAAAGATAAACATAAAATCAGAAAATTTAAAAAAATGTAAATTAATAAAAAATAATAAAGGATGGCATTGGACGATAGGAAAAATCGTGTTCGTGAAATAACGATTAAGATCAAAAGTCACAGCAAAAGACTTGAATTTTGGTATTGAAATCTCGAAGATTTCAATAGAATTGGATATTCTATCGGATATATTAATAGGATTAAAATGCGACAGATTTCGTGCTAAAGAATATTTCGACAATTTTAATAAAAAATTTTGCGGGAAAATATGCGCATAAAATTTTTTCGCGGAAATAAAGACCTCACACAAGACAATTAATGTGAGAAAATTTTAGAAGATATAGGGGAACACTTTTTAAAAGATTAATATAGAGAAAAGTGCCAATAGAATTGAAAAAGTGTATTCGTGTTGGAGTGTTCTGTGTGTGTGCATATTGGTCATTTTTTCCTCTATTTTCTCATCTCCTATATGTGAATGAGTGACTAAGCCAAATGGAAAATCGAATTCGTCCCCCTTGTCCTCTTCACCCGACCACTACCACCAACCCTTTTTTCTTCTTCTCTTCCATAGTCCCTCTATCCCCATTCCCACAATACACATTAAGAAGCAAAAGCAGCAAAAATAGAAGGATCTGAGAGCCGCTAGCTATTGCTAGGTCTCTGCTGTTGTTAAATTAGGAAGAGGAAAAAACAGAGAATTATAGAACTGAAAAGCACATGGGGGGCAAGATGGACAGAAGATGGCCGTCGGCCCACACTATTGCCCTTTTCAATGCTATTTTTGAGGAAAAGAAAGGGACTATCTGAGTGCACAATGACTGGCCAATTGAAACTCTTTTTTGAGGAAAAACGATAAAAGTTGCAAGGATTTGTGTCAAAAATTGAAAGACAATAAGGGGAACATTCTTATAAAAAATTTAAAAAATGTGGAAATGCCCCGTATAGCTAGAAATCCAAGGAAATGAGAAACTCTTGGATAATGAGCGGTTTTTCCCTACAAGAGAACCTTAGGAAAACTTAAATTAAAAAATATAATATTTCAACCTCTAACATTTGCTAACATGTTTGCGTGAAAACAAAGTGCACTACAAATAAGAAAACAGCTGGTGGTGTCCTGTGACAAACAATAAATAAAAAAAACCAAACAGGAGGAGCCACTTAATGATGCATTGCGCTTATTGCCGTTTTGCCTCAAAAAGCTTTTTTTTTGTTAGCGCAAGAATAGTGAAGAAGGAAAAGCCTGACTGAGGATGTAACAATTCATTTCTTTTATTGATTGAGTGACCAGATTTGTGTTTTGCTTTAATATATCTAATGGAAGAAATTAAACTAGAAAATATTAAAAAAATTAAAAAAATATTAATTAAAGTATGACATGTAGATAAACATTAATGTAAGTAAAACGAGAATGTTCTTGAGAAGACAAGAATGCAACCTTGAAAGATCACTCATAAATCTTCAACAAACTCTGGGGTGTTTAATTTTTTGAACAAGAGGAAAGACAACAAGAACAAACGATATCAACAAAATCAAAAGTAGATAAGTATGGAAACTAAAAAAAGTTATAAATAAAAACATCCAACCACCAAAAGTTTAACAAATTTATTTGATTTTCAAAATAATCAGCAACAAAAGAAAAACATTAAAAAATATATATTTAATGCTTTAATCAAATAATCCGAATCCCATATCGTCATCACTTTCCTCCTTTGGCTCTTCCTTCTTTTTCTTCTCTTCTGCAGCCGGTGCGGCAGCCTTTTCAGCAGCTGCAGGCGCTGCAGCTCCAGCAGGAGCAGCAGCCCCTCCACCAGATCCAATTCCAGAACCAATGTTTGAAATCAATGCCTGAAGTTTTAGATAAGTTAACGAAATAAAATAGAAGAGTTTAACCTTGACATCAACACCTTCAAGCGCTTTAGCGTAAAGTCCAGCCCAGAAAGCTTCAACTTCAACACCAGCTGCCTTCAGAATGGTCAGAATCTTTTCTCCAGTAATTGGCACTCCATCATCTTGGAGAGCAAGAGCCGCATAAATACAAGCTAATTCTTGATTTGAAGCCATTGCAGTGAATGCCGCTTTAAAATGCCTGAGCTCAAATGAGAACAATTCACTTTCTATTTGTAAAGAATAAAAATTAAATAAAAAAGACAAAATGATATAAACAATGGTATGTATAAAACCAATAAATAAAAATCAATTTAAAAATCATATCAACAAAGCATTTATTCTCAAAACAGACAAAAATGGTACGATCAACAAATTAAATATTTTTATATTTATGCGACCAAGACGCAAGCGCCACCAACTTTCTTAATCTTTTCTTCTGCAGTATGCGAAAAGAATTTTGCTTTGACAATAACTGGCTGTTTAGGTAACAAGCCTTTGCCTAAAACTTTGTGGTAACCAGCACGAGAAACATCAATCACTGGGGCACGGTCTTTAACATCAGCATATTTCTTTCGCGTCTCTTCAGTAACAAGAGTCCAAATTTTGTCCAAATTGATTACTGGGCAATAGTAATGATTCTTCCGTAAGTGGAAATTACGCATTCCAACCTTAAAAAATTAAAAGCTAGACAAGTTTATCAAGAAAGTCTAAACCTTTCCAAAATATCCAGGATGATATTTGTCAAAATTAATTCGGTGGTGATGTTGACCACCAGCATTTCCTCGACCTCCCGGATGCTTGCGATGTTTTCCAACTCTTCCGTGACCATGAGAAACATGTCCTCGAAGCTTTCTAGTCTTCTTTTTTGTAGTGGCCATTAGAAATAAAAAATAATATTTCTAAAAATGAAAAAATGATCACTTAGAATTCATTAACTCAATAGAAACAAATCCTAACCATTCCCATAAATCCAAAAAGTATTTTACAATTCTCCCAATTTCATTTGGTAGTTCTAAAACGAAAATTTACAATATGATATTTCTTTCGTTTCGAAAATATTAAAATTATTTATTTCAAAATGTAAAATTTTTGTTTTGTATATTTTTGCTTGACAAATTGTTAATACGCGATTTTTTTTAACTTTTTTTTTTATCTTTGATTTCTTATTGTTAGTTTTTTTCTTGTATTTTTTTTCTTGATTTTGTTTAGTTTTTGAAAGTAAAATTGCAAAAAATGTCTCAACGTCTTTTGGGAGCACTTGGTCAGATTGGTATTGGATTAGCAATTGCTGGCGGTGTTGCTCAGTCTGCTCTTTACAATGGTAAATTTCTTTAAAAATATTTTTAAAAAATTATATTTTAGTTGATGCTGGTCAACGTGCCGTTATTTTTGATCGTTTTGCTGGTGTAAAGCCTGACGTTGTTGGTGAAGGAACTCATTTTTTAATTCCATGGGTCCAAAAACCAATTATTTTTGACATTCGTTCGACGCCAAGAACCGTTAGTACTGTGACTGGTAGCAAAGGTTATCAATTTAAATTTTTAAACTAAAATAAACAAAAAAATTATTTTTAGATCTCCAGACCGTTTCTATAACTTTACGTATTTTGCATAGACCAGATCCAGTTAAATTGCCAACAATTTACAATACAATTGGGCAGGATTATGCTGAACGTGTTTTACCTTCAATTACAAATGAGATCCTTAAGGCTGTTGTTGTAAGTTTTTTTTGTGTGTTTTAATCTTAAACCTCAAATGTTATTTTTCTTATTTTAAGGCCCAATTTGATGCTCATGAAATGATTACTCAACGTGAGTCTGTCAGTCATCGTGTCTCAATTGAATTGGCTGAACGTGCAAAGACTTTCGGAATGATGCTTGATGACATTTCTATTGTAATTTTACAAATTATTTTACTCAAAATTAATTCTATTTTTAGACGCATCTTTCTTTTGGACGCGAATTTACTGAAGCTGTTGAAATGAAACAAGTTGCACAACAAGAGGCTGAACGTGCACGTTATTTGGTTAGTTGAATTGTTTTTTGGAAGAAATTTATATTCTTTAAGTAAAATTTTAATTAACAAAATTTAAGGTGGAAAAAGCAGAACAAATGAAGTTGGCTGCAATTACAACGGCAGAGGGAGATGCGCAAGCATCCACGGTTTATTTTTTTCTTTTATCTTGTAAATATTATTAACAAAATTATATATATATGGTTGAACAAATTTTTAATTTATTTTTCAGATGCTCGCCCAAGTCTTCTCGCAAGTGGGTGATGGTCTTATTGAACTTCGTAAATTGGAAGCGGCAGAAGAAATTGCTGAGCTACTCGCGAACTCCAAAAATGTTACTTATTTGCCTAAGGATATCAAACCTTTGATTTCTTTGCCATCGTAATTTGACAATTGAAGAGAATATTTATCTCAAAGGTTTAAATATTAAAAAAAAATTATTTTCACTTTGTTAGTTGTTTTTTTAATGTTATTGGCTTTTTTAAAAGATAAAACTTTGAAAAAAATTAAAAATATAAAAAACCTTAATTTAAAAACAAAATTAAACAAAATATTTTTAAATCAATTTATTAACTGTTTACACGCGTGTTACACTAGTTAACATTTTTGGTAATTTAATAACAGAAAGCGTAACCAAATAAGTAAAAATCCAGGCAAACTTTTAATTTTCTTAAATTAGCCATAAATAATTAGAATAAATTGGGCTCAACATGTTTTCAGTTTAATATCAAAATTCTTTTTAACTGTCTGGGTTGGTCCATAAATATAAACTTATTTCTTTAAGATATACAAAAAATTCTGTCTCTCATAATTTTTGTTTTTTAACCAAAAAATTTTATGGACCAACTTTTACAAAAAAATATCAATTCAACAAATAGTTGTTAACAAATAATTATTTCAAGTAAAGCCTAACGTGTGAATTTCTAAATTAATACAAGTGTAAGAAGCAAAGATGATTAATTCGAGGGTATGATTGGAAATTCAAAATAATTTCGAAAATTAATATTATTTAAAAATTAAAAACCAAATTAGGTAATCATACCCGAACAAGTCAGAATTAAGTTTATTAATAAATTTTAGTTATGGAAGATATGCTTACTTAAATATTTTTTTTTGTTCTTGGCGTAGGTTTACTGATGTGAGTATATAATAATTACACTAGAATCCCCTCCCTGAAATCAAAAAAAAAAATTTTTTTTTAGGGAATGAAATTTCCTATTAAATAAAAATTAATTTTTAAATTACGGCTTAACTAATCTTTTCCAACGGATCTAGTGTAATGAAAAAAAATAATTATTTAATATCAAAAAAGCATCCAATTAGAATTAGCACTTTTATATTTCTCGTTGCTTTGGTTTTAACGCAATGAATCCTGCAACTCTGGGTTGGCAAGAATACTTTCACTTAAATCTGGCAAATCCTCAGCAATCACCTTTAATTAGAATTTTTAGAAATAAATTTAAAAAAAAAATTTAAAATTAACCCCAGAAACAGCATTCTTTTTAGATTCTTCTACAAGAGTATTTAATTGGATTTTACATCCACCTTTTCCTCCTTCCAATAATTCATTTCCGCTACATTCATTTGTTCCATCCGTTTGTTTGTTAGCCGTCTTTTCATAAGCATTTTCATTTTCTTTAGCAAAAAACCAACTTTCTAACATCCAAAGAAGATGATCCTTTTAAATTATTTTAAAAAATAAAAAAAAATATTTAAGAATAAACATTTCCAAACATTGGCACTAAATGTTCATCTTTGTCCCATTCTTCGCGTTCAGGAATTTCAGCGACTTTTAACTCTTTTGTTGGTGAACGAGTATTGTATATCTAAATTTAAAACATATTTTTTAATAGAATTATCCTTGAAATTCAACCCAAATTTTCAAAAAATTACCTGTTTTCTAATAAAATTTACAAATTTCATTCGATCATATAATTCCATTTTTTGTTCATTAATATAAGCAAGAATGTCAAATTTATGATCTTCTTTCATATGATCAACAATTTCATCTAGCTGTACGTTTGCATGATCACAAAATAGACATAAACCAAGTAAATCTTCATCAGTATTATCTTGCTAAAAATATTCATTTTTTGACTTTAAAAATTTAAAAAAACTTCAAATTCTTCCCATGAATCTTCTTCTTCCTCATCAGAGTCCATAAATGAAGGCATTGTATCCTAAACAAAGAGAAATATTTTCTAAAAGTAAATTCATCATAAAAAACCTCAAAATCTTCTGCCAAAACATCAAGCCAACGCTTACCCAATTCCAAATAATTAATAATATAAAACTTAAAAAAATAATTTAAAAAAATCTAAAAAATTCAAAAAAACTACCTTATCATAATAATTATTCTTTGGATTCACTTCTTTATGGTTCTTTTTACGCATATGGTCCATTAAAGTGATTCGGTCAGCAAATATTTTTTCACAATAAATACACTCGTTACGAGTCATTTTTTCACGTAAATGTTCGATATATTCAATAACCTTTTTAGAAACAAATTAAAAAATTTTCAAACACAAAAAACATACAAATACAAGATTGTCAGGAGAACCCAAATTTAAGTGATGGATAGTGTACAAATGATGAATAATTTTAGCTCGATTGCCTTTTGCAATATATCGACTAAAAATTATTTAAAAATTAAATTAATTTAAAAAAAAATTACCAAAAAAGACATTGTGTCATAAAAGTGTGATCTTCACGTTCTCGTTGCTGACACGCCAATGCCTCTTCCAAACGACGCATTGCAAGACGTTGACGTAATCCGTAATCTAACAATAAGACAAGGGTCAAAAATAGAAAAAAAGAAGTAAAATTAAAAATACCTTCTTTAACTTCTTCAGTCATTTTGTAGTAGAAATCCACCTAAAGAGAAAGATTTATAAAATACTATTAAAATAGTAACCTTTCCATGTAGAGGATGTCCTTCTTCTGGTATAATCTTTGGAAAAACGTCTTCAATTTTACAAGTATTAAATTGTTGTCGCCAATGTTCTAAATTTTTAAATATTCAAAAATTATAAATAACCAAAACAAACCAACATAACGCTTCAAATCAACAATAATGTCAATATCATCAATAACAACTTTATGCTCATTTATTAAATGAGTAGAGAAAGAATCAATCATTTCTGGTAATTGAAAAAATTGGAGGCACTTCAGACACATTGTTGGACCACCCCAATGGGGAGAATAACCGACTGGTGGAATTGTGCCTGAATTTTTAGAGAATTTGTTTTAAAAGAAAAATGAGAGTAAAACCTGAAAGAGAGCGAATCCTCCCTCGTGGAATTGCCAGGCATGGCTTTTGTGTAGCTCGTCGGCGTGCGGCACTTTCATCTTCAGACTCAGAAAAAGGCTCATCAAGATCCACTGAAAATTTTAATTAAAAATTTACCAAATGTTTAGTTCTTTTTAAAAAAATACAAACTTTCTTCATAATCAAAACTCTCGCCATTCGATGCCAAAGAATTATTACTAGTCCCAATATCTGCTAAAAATAGACAAAATAATTAAATATTTATTTTAAAAAGATTTTTTACTTGCTGATTTTCTATGCCGTTGGTCTTTGCGTTCCCTTTTGGGTACTTCATTAAGCCCTCCAGGTACTTCTAAATTTGTTGGCGGAGGCGCTGTATTAGTCGAAAGAGAACGAGTCTTTTGTTGCCATGCCCGGCTGGACTTATCAGATGACTGACCACCTCTGTTATTGGAATTGCTTTGAGGCTGACTTTGCATTCGACCTACTGCAAAATCATTGCGTTTTACACCAACAGAAATTGTTCCTGGAAGTTTCTGTGAAAAATATTTATTAAAAATCATTTTAAAAAAATTTACAAATTGTTTTTGATTGTAATACGTCCGATGTCTGTTAGAATAGATTCGATGATCTTCTGACGAACGACGATTTTGTTGGTGTTGCGCAACTTTAACTTCATTATCTTGCTTTTCATGTAAGTTGGAAGAAGATTTCCCCACAACAGTTGAACTTCCAGACTTTTCTCCCTGTTCATTTTCTTTAGCACTATCCCCTAGTTGAGGTTCACTCATTGCAGAATTTTAAGAGTTACTTGTTTATTATTTTACCTTAAAATAAAAATTGTCTAGTTCCACTTTTAGTAAATAAATTTATCTAAACTTCCACGCACTTTTCTCAAAAAACTCGTAAAATTAAAAAAGAGTTCTTTTTGACAAATAAACAAAAATATTTGTTTAACAAAACTTTATTTGACCGAATATTTGAAATTTGTCTGGTATTGTTAAAATTCATTGTGCCACAAACCATTTGGTTAAAACCTTCAAACTGTCACATTATGCTTCAATAAACCAGACTTTCATTAATTTTCGTTTACCTGTTCTACATCGATTATTTATTTACTCGACTATTTCATTCAATAATTTTTATTAAAAATGTTTTTAGCAATACAAATACTTAAAAATGTCTAATTTTATCGACAACGAGGCAGAGCTTTCTGATCAGGCAGAAGGATCAGAGACTTCAGAACCTGCTCCAAAACGTTCAAAAAAATTGAAAGAAAAGAAAAGACGTCACCAAATAAGGTTTTTTAATAAGAAAATTTTATTTAAGATTTAAACTTTTAGTAGCGACGAAGAGGACGAGGAAGATGATGCAGAGGATGAGGATCGAGCTCGAGAAGAGATGAAAGGATTTGTTGTTGATGACGAAGACGAGGACGAAGAAGGTGGTGATGGTGGAGATGCTGGCGATGATGAGGTTAAATTGTAAAAAGAATTGTTATTTTTTTATTTTAATAATTTAGAGCAGCAAAGCAGGTTCAGATGATGATTTATTGGAAGATGATTTGGATCTTCTTAACGAAAATATTGGCCATAATGTACGCGGACGTGTAGAAATTAGCGATGATGAAGATGATCGAGAAAGAATCAAAGGACAACTTTTTGGAACGGTAAATTTGATAACTCTGACTATTTTTAAAATATTTTATAGTCTGATTTTGTTGATGATTCACGGCCAAACGAACGAGAATATCAGCAAAGAGAATATGTTGATGCTGGTTCAAGAAGTGAATCAGAACAATCCGGTTATTTTTTTGTTTTTAATTAAATATAATTTTTATCTTTTTAGAAGACCCATTTATTGTGCAGGATGAAGGTCAACGTCGCCGACATCGCAAGAAAGGTACAAAACGGGAATATAGTGACCAAGTTCTTGATGAAGCGAAAGATATTTTTGGTGTGGAAGATTTGGATGAATTTTATGAGGATGAAGGTCTTTCTTTTATTCTTAAATAATTAAAAGATTTTTTAAAATTTTAGAAGTACTTGAGGAAGAACTTGAAGAGGGCGAAGAAAGTATACGAACAACAAGACCGAGAGGAACGAAGGTCACATTATTGGATACAATTGAACCCTCCGAACTTGAAAAGGGTTTTGTTAGGGCAGAAGATAAGAAAATCATTTGTGAGGATCGACCAGAAAGATTTCAGGTAATTTTATTAGTTTGACAAGCTAATAAAATCATAATTTTTTAATTTTAGATTCGCAAAATTCCAGTCACTGAAATTGATGACCATGATCTTCAATTAGAGTCCTTTTGGATTTTAGAATTTGCATTCAAGGCTCAAACTCTTTCACAACAAGTTGAATTCGTTTTATTTATTTTTTAACTTTACAGATTTTAGAGCGACACAGGCCTTAGTATTTACAAGCACGGAAAGGGGACAATAGAAGTTAATATCGCAGAGGAAGAAGCCCCCGAAAAAATACGAGAAGCAATTCGTTTTATTCGCAACCAACTTTTTGAAGTGCCTTTCATTGCCTTTTATCGCAAAGAATATGTTGAGTCTTCTCTTTTGATGCCTGATTTATGGAAAGTTTATCAATTTGATGAAAAGGTTTTTTTTTAAATTTTATTTCAAAAAATTTTTATTTCAAAAAATTCTTTAGTGGTGTCGACTTCAAATGCGAAAAGCCCGTATAGCTGATTTACTTAAACGTGTACAAAAATATATAACTGAATCTGGCTACGATGAAGTATCTGTCTTACAACGTGTTACAGACAAGGACTATAGAGAGTATGTTAATCTAAACGATTTTAATTAGTTTTACTTTTTAGAATTATTGGTGTTCAAACAAACGAAGAATTATCTGATGTTTATGCACATTTTCAACTTTATTACGGAAGTGAAATGAGACGAATTGTTGAATGGGAAAGGATTAGCATTTTACAAGAGCCTCAGAGCGAAGTAGAAATTTCTTCACGTTTCAAACTTGGAAGCCGAACAGATAAATATATGGTGAATTTTCACGAATATTCTTTTGATTCGGCGTAACATCATGGGACGTTTTTTCTTCTAATATTCCTAGACTTTATTGTTTAATCTTTATTTTCCAGCTTTGTATTCAATGTGGTCTTTCACCTATGGCTGATGCTTTTGGCTTAACATCAGAAGAATTTGCAGAAAATTACACGGAATATGTCAAACATGAAGTGAGACAAAGTACGAAGGAGCCTAATGATGATGCAAAAGAATATATTACAGAGTTTGTTTTATCTATATTTATTAATAAATATTCTTTCATTTTTTAGAACATTCCCAACACCTGAAAAGGTTAATTTACTTGATAAAATTTTAAAAAATTATAAAATTTTCAGGTTGTTCAAGGTGCAATGTATTTGCTTGCAATGCGCTTTAGCCGGGAACCCGCAGTTAGAAAGAAGCTTCGACAAATTTATCGCCAAAATTTACTTCTTTCCGTTTATCCAACGAAAAAAGGACGCAACGAAATTGATGAGAGCCATGTTATTTTTTCTATTCTATTTCTGATCATAAATTCTTACTTTAGTGGCTTCATGGTCGTCACTATATTAGAGACAAGCCTGTTAACGAATTGAAGGATGACGAGTACTTGCATTATGTTAAAGTAAGTTTTTTTTTGTTTATTTATTCTGACATGAATGTTTTTATTCTTTAGGCAAAGAATGATGATTTAATCGAGATTGATTTACACATTGAAACCGATACATCTGGAGAAACAAATTGTATGTTGCTTAGTTTGACACGCGAGCCAATATTCAGCCGAGAAGAGTATTTTTACATAACTGAAGAATGGAATAAATTGCGCAAAGAAGTTCTTCGTCTATGTGTTTGTGATATTTTAATACCTGTATTTCAACGTGAAGCTCATGAAAGGTTATTAGAGGAGGCGCGTGACTGTGTTATTCGGGTAATTTTTTGTTAAATATTTTTAATTTATAAATTTTTTTAGAAAGCATCCCTTCGCTTAAATAATTTAATTTCAACAGAAGCATATAGAAAGACATTTACTTACGAAGAGGAAGATGATGATATGCCTGATTCGGGCACACGTGTTGCCTCAATTTGTTATTCAGCTGATAGAGCGGAAGCTACTTTTGCTGTTGTTATTGATGAAAATGGTTTTCGTTTTTCGTTTAATCTTTTTATATAATTTTTATTTTAAAGGAATGGTGATGGAATTTATGAGATTGGTTAACTTTACTAAAAGCATGAGGTCAAAATTTCCCGACGATGTATTACTCAAAGTAAGCTTTTCTTTAGCGATATAGGTAAAAAAATTTATTTTCTGTAGAAAAAAGATTTGAGAGAACTTTTCTATTTAATTCAAAGACGACGACCTCATTTGATTGTTCTAAATAGTGAAAATATGGATGCAATTCGTTTGGCTGAAGATATTCGTAATATGCTTCAAACTGAAGTTGATGAAAAACGTTTTCCTGTACAAATTCCTGTTGAAATTACAAATAGTGATGCAGCAAAAGTTTACATGAATAGTCGAATGTCAATGGTTTTTCAGCCCAAACTTATTAAAATAAATTTATTTTTAGCAAGAATTTGTTGAATTTCCTCCTCTTTTGAGGCAAGCAGTTTCTTTAGGCCGTTTTGCTCTCGACCCACTTAACGAAATCTGCCATTTATGCAATACAGAAGATGACATTTTATATATGAAATTTCATCCTTTACAAAATGAAATTGGCAAATCAGAGTTATTATTTGCATTGCAATTGGAATGTATAAATCGTGTTAATGAGGTTTTGGAAGAATTTTTTAGAATTTTTATTTTAATATTTTAGGTTGGTGTTGACATTAATCGTTGTTTGGAATTTCCTCATACGGCTGGTCTTTTACAATTTGTTTGTGGACTTGGCCCTAGAAAAGCACTTCATTTGCTCAAAATTCTCAAACAAAACGATAATTTGCTTGAAAGCCGTACAAAATTAGTTACATATTGTCGAATGGGTCCAAAAGTTTTTATGAACGCTGCTGGATTTATTAAAATCGATACTGCAAAAATTGCTGAAAGAACCGATTCATATGTGGAGTATGTTTTAAAAAATCTACTTTTAGCTCATTTTTTTTCTACTATTTTTTTTTTCAAAATTTACTGACAATATCTGGCAAAACATTAATTGTTTGTCATTTTTAGAGTATTGGATGGTTCTCGTGTTCACCCTGAAACATACGAATGGGCAAGAAAAATGGCTGTAGATGCACTTGAATTGGACGATGCTGTTGATCAAACTGTGGCTTTAGAAGAGATTTTAAAGGCTCCAGAGCGTCTCAAAGAATTGGATTTGGATGCGTTTGCAGAAGAACTAACTAGACAAGTTTTTGAAAATTGAATTTTTCATTTAATTCCTTCAATATTTTAGGGTTTTGGTAACAAAAACATTACTCTCTACGATATCCGTGCTGAACTTAATTATCGTTACAAAGATTTACGTATGCCGCATATGCCCCCGAGTGGGGAAGAATTATCCCAAATGTTATTGCATGAGGACATATCGAACATTCAAGGTTTTTTTTGTTTGTTTTTTTTTCAATAAAAAATTTATTTCTAAGGAAAACTTATACTTGGTCAAATTCTTTCTGTCGCATACAGAAAGCCCAATGAAAAAGAGGCTAATCTGCGAGCACGGTGGAATGATTTAACATCTACTTGGGTGTGCCCATTTTGTAAACGTGATAATTTCAAGGTTTAATAGATTTATTTTTGCTTATTTATAATTAAATATTTAGGAACCAACAGACGTTTCAAATCATTATGGTGAATTCACTGCTCGCCGCGAATGCCCTGGTGTCCCTGCTGGTCTCCGCGTAAAATTAGACAATGGATTGATGGGATTTGTTGGAATGAGAAATATTTCTGATCAATCTGAGAAAATTACCGACCCAACAAAATTATTTAAAGTAAATAAAACTCACTTTTTTTATTTAAAAAAATTTAAGCCTGGTCAAAACCAATATTTCCGCGTCATTGAATTCAAACCAGACCGTTTAGAATGTGATCTTTCCTGTAAATCAAGTGATCTAAAAGGAGAAGATGACAGACGAGACAAATATTTTGATATTGAACGCTTCCATGATGACAGTGCAGCTGATGAAAAAGCGAGAAAGGCGGCACATGAAAAACGAAATATGAATAGTCGTGTTACTTCTCATCCGTGTTTCCACAATGTTACATTTAAAGATGCTGAGCGTATGTTAAGGAAAATGGATTTGGTTATTATTTTTAATAGAATCGTTTTTAAATTTGAATATTTTAGGGAGAAGCGATCATTCGTCCTTCTGGCAAATCTCCAGATCATTTAACAGTTAGATTTTTACTTATTGAAGAATATTATGAAATTAACAAAATTATTTTTAAGGTTACATGGAAAGTACTTGATGACATTTTTCAACATATCCAAGTAGAAGAACGCGAAAAACAAAGACAATTTGAAATTGGCAAAAAATTGATAATCAATGGAGAAGTATTTAATTATTTTTTTATCTTTCTAAAAATCTCTAAATTTTCAGGAATTTGAAGATTTAGATGAAATTCTAGCACGACATATTCAACCTATGACTGCAGTTGTTCGTGACATTATGTCTTTTAAATATTATTTGGCATCTGTTGCTGCTGAGAGTGTTCAAGTTATTGATAATGCTCTTCGTACACAAAAAAAGAATGCTCCACAAAGAATACCGTAAAATTTTATTTAAATTAAATTTTTTAAAGTTAAATTTCTTCGTCCTTCATCCAAGTATTTTATATCCTCGGAGGGTGCTCTGTAGTTTGTTCAATTATAAAAATAATTTAGGAAGCAGTCTCCTTCCGTCAGATCTTTCTCTTAAAAAATTCACCCCCTTTAAAACTTCTTGATATGTTCTTTACGGATATTAATTACAGATCTCTTAATAAGCCAAAAATCTTAATTTTCCAAGTATTTAAAATTTTCATCCCTTTTTTTAGTTATTGCATAACAGCAAGCAAGAAATACCCTGGAAAGTTTGTTCTCTCTTACTTGGCACAGTCAAAGATACGCAACGAATATATGAGTGTTACTCCAGAAGGATTGCGTTTTCGAAAACAACCATTTAATAGCACTGAGGATTGCGTTAATTGGTTTAAAGTAAAAAAATTATTTAACAAAAAATTTAACTAATTTTCTTATTTTTAGGTTAATTTTGCTCAACGTCCGGCTTAAATATTTGAATAAAATACTCGATTCATTCCTTCTTATTTGTTTAACTTGTCTCGGTTCCATTATAAAAAAATAATTTTATGGGTTTCTTTCTTTTCCACCCAGAGTTGTGTACAAATTTAGTTTTTATTTTATTTTTAATAAAATTGAATTTGCGAATATTTTGTATAAATATAGAAAAGTACTAAAATACTAAAAGAAAAGTAATAAAAAATTACTGAATTTTTTAATACTAATGTATTAATAATTTCTTAAATTTTATTTGAAATTTTTAAAAAATAAATTTTTGACCATTTAAAAATATTTTCTTAAATTCCATATGGCCCAATAAAAATGCAAATGGCTCTTTAATTATTACAGGATTATTTTTCTAAATTTTATTTATAATTTGCTTTAAATTTTTTGTTTGAAAATTTTAATACAAAAATTTTTTAAAATTTATTTTGGAATTTTCCATTGATTTTTAGAGAGATTTTTAGAGAGATTTTTTCATGATTTTTTTATTTTTTTTTTAAATTTAACAAATGAATTTAATTATTCAAAAACTTTTGGAATGTGACAAATATTTAAGTGAGAACATTGCAAAAATTGGATCAAATGGAATTAGCAAAAAATTAAAAATTGAGAAAATTTGTCTTCTTTTGGAATGGATAATGCATGGAATTCCTTGGATTTTTGGTATTTTTTAATTTTAATTAGAGAACGGATTCATTCCCAAAAAAGAATAAAAGGAGGTTGAAAAATCTTTTCTAATTTTTTTTTAAATTTTTTTAACACAAAATTTTAAAACGGAAGGTTTAAATGAAAAAAATCAACGGAATTATTTAAAAGAATGGCAGTTTTTCAAAGGCCTACTTTTGTAATCTAAATTATATCAGTATTTTCCTTTTTTTATCCTCGGGTTATTCTTTTCCTGAAACTTCCTTTCGTTTGCAAAAAAATTAGTTTTATTTTATTTTTTAGGTATTTTTATTTTTATCTTTTTGGCTCATTACAATAATTGGACTGATTCAGAAATTCATTTTTTAAATTTATTGGCTATTGCTTTATTTTTTGATTTAGCTTTGGTTGGACTATTAAAAATATTATTCAGACGTGACAGACCTAAATATAATAAAGGAAAGGTTTTTAAAAATTTTAAAAGATTTTTTATATTTTTTAAAGATTGTTCTTGGTGCTCCAATTATTGATGATTTTTCTTTTCCTTCTGGACATACTTCTAGAACTACAATGCTTTTTATTATTTTTGTTTGCATTAAGGTGAGAAAAATTAAATCTTTTTCTTTTCAAAGTTTCAGAGGTTTAAGGGGATGTAGAAAAATTATTTAGAGAATTTACATTTAAACTAAAAGGGTATGAAAATTGTACATTGAACAACGCTCCTTTAAAAAATTTTAAATAATCTATTCCTTTGCTGTTTTGGAATTTTAAAAGGTTTTTTTGTGATTTTAATTAAAAATATCCACTCGAAATTTTGGCCTCTATTTTAATATAAATTAATAAATCAACTTTAGTCTAAAAATAAAAGCTTCTGTCTTTAAAGAAAAGGGCTTTCCAATTCTTTCAATTAAAATTTATTTTTAATTTTAAAATATTTTTTTTTCAGCCAACTGAAGTATTTGAATATAATAAATATTTAAATTATTTATTTATTTCTTTTCCCTCAATTCTATTATTTTCGCGTGTATTAAGTGGAAGACATTTCCTTTCTGATGTAATTGCGGGTATTTATTTATTTAAAAAATATTTCTTAAATTTATTTTTAAAGGTTTTTTACTTGGTTGTTTAGAGGCTTTTATTATTTATTTATTACAAGAAAAATTACAAAATAATATTAAATTAGATTTATTATTAATTAATTTTTTCAACTTATTTAATTAATTTTTAAAAAAATTTAAAGATAAAAATATCTGAGAATATCAAAAATTGAAAATCTCCTTAGAAAAATCTTACATTAATTTATTTAATTTTTTAAATATTTTCTAGAGCAAAAAGAAACAACTTTTATTCATTTTTATATGAAAAAGTCAAAATATTTAATTCAATTTTTAAGACAAAATTTAATATATCTAGAAAACTGAACCTTTCTCATTTATTCAATCCCATAAAAATCCTTCGTACATTCAAGTCTTCAAGTTAAAAATCATCAACAAAAAGTCCTCAAAATCTGTTAGAAAAGTTTCATATTTTGAGCTTTAAAATTTTCAAAAAATCCTTACCAAGGCTCAATAATCCATCATTGTCAGTGTCAAGATTACGGAAAGCAACCTCAGGAGGTTGAAGTTCAAAACAAAGCTTTCCTTTCAAGGTCCAAATCATCTCCAAAAAGTTCTCATAACCTGTTAGAATTTTTCGGTTAATGAAATTTTAAAATCGCTGAAAAATCCTTACGAATTTTAATAACTCCATTCTTTTGTATATCAAATTTATTAAATGTAGTCGTAAGATTTTGAATGAAAACACATAGTTGAATAAAGTCGTCAAACTTGATAGTTCCAGAATGGCTACTATCAAACTTTTGAATTGCCAAATTGTAGAAACGATCAGAAAGACGATAACCTTTATTTTTAATTAATAACAAAATTTTAAGGGAAAATGAGGGGGTAGGGAGGGTTGGAAAATTTTTAAACTGAAGGTTTTTGAAGGGGTGAACATTTTTAAAATGTTAAAATCCAATTATAAAATTATCTTTAAATTATATACCAAATTGAGTTAGCATGTCTCCCAGCTTTCTTTTATCGACACTTCCAAAATTCTAAAAATTAAATAAAGCTTTACAAATATTTAATTTTGCATCGAAATAAAAAAAACCAAATTCAGAAATAAGGACTAATATCTGTTTAAATGTATTTAAATTCGCCACGGTAGTATCCCTCTATGAGCTATTAAGATAGATCTAATATCTTTAAAGAGTTTGTTTCAAACCCAATAGTCGAATTGGTCCACTCCGATTTTCCTATTATGATTGTTCTTCCCTATAATCTTAACATCACTCACTCAAAAAATAATTTTAAGTGTTCTTAATGATAAGAAACAAAAATCATCGTAAAAATTGAATGTTACGATTGTTTAATTTAAAAAAATATATAGTGGGTGTGAGCAAAACTTTAACAAATGTTTTTTGCTCCCATGATTCTGTAATAAAAATGAAGGAAATGTGCAAGCACCAATGAGAAAGTGGGGATGCACCACTCGTCTATTACCCGAGTTTAACAGAAAATTTAAAGAATTTAAAAATTTTTCAAACCGCTTTATCAAATGTCAATGTCTTTACACGGCGCAAGTGTACACCAACTTCAGCATGTATTGCTCCTTCTTCAATGGCCTTTTGCAATGATACAATTTTATCGGTTGACAATTTGACTGTTTTGGCTCTGTTAAAATAAAAAATAAGAACAGTAAAAATAGGATAAGAAACCTTAGATCAATCAGTTTAGCTTCAACAGCCTGTATCAAATTAATTCTTCCTTGAGTTCGATAATCAGTTAGAAAAGGTTCAGTCAATGCTCTTAAAGTTAGAGAATCAATAAAGCCGCGATTATTGGCATCTTTTAACGAAAGACATTCTTGTGCTGTTGGATTAATATAAATTCCTCCAGAATAGGCATAAATTAATCCATCAATTAAAGCAGAAGTTACAGGGACGGCGTAGCCTTTTCGAGGATCATAAACTCCATTTTCAGTGATTTCGTAGTAAACATTTTTTATCAAATCCATCCAACTGAGGGTCTCGTTTGTAGATGGATGTCGAACAGCTCCGGTTCTTGCATCAATAATTTCGAGATCAACAGGCTAATGTTACATCTATCAATCCTTGGTTTGACGCAATATTCAAGTCGATAGCCTCACCATTTCCTGGGCGAATGTACTGAAAAATAAAATTTATTGTCAATTTCGCCTAAATATTAACAAAAACCTTAAGTTCACAAATATCAATCAATTTTTGTTTAATAGCTTCTTCCAAAGAAAGTTTTTCTCCTGTAGCATTCATCACTCCTTTATTAATTGCCAATTCAATGTTTGATCGAAAAGCGACATATTCTCCATTGCTAGCAAAAAGCCGCCCTTCGCAAACACGAGCAAGTCCAAGCTGTTGAGCAAATGCAAATGGCATCAGTATGCCATTTCGTAAGTCTTTAATTTGGTCAATTCCAACAAATTGAGCACGAGGGACTAATTCAACTCCTTGTACTCGCTAGATAATAAATATAAGATGAATAATTGAAAAGTCATACTATTGTGTTCGCTTCAGCAGTAATAGGCTGAACAAGTTTGGTAAATTCCATGCTGCTAGCTGGGTCGAAACATTCACCTTTTTCTGAAACGTCTTCAACCATAATTTCACTTGAAACAGTTAATGTCCTCAAAGGGCCACCTCCACCTGTATACAAAAATATTGCAATTTAAGAATAATGAAAACTAATAACCTGTTGGTGATTCTCATTTTGGACAAGAATTTTCTTCTACAACTGCAGCAGTAGCGGTGAGTGAAATAAATATTGCTGCTGCAGTTGTAGAAGAAAATTCTTGTCCAAAATGAGAATCACCAACACTTAAACGATATTGTTTAGGCTGAGATGGGCCTGGCAAAGTAGAGATTTTTCGTTTACGTTCTACTAACAATAAGCCAGGCGCGTCACCGCTTGTGGATTCTTGCCTTTCTTCAAAAACTGGAGCACGTGAAGACTCAATAGCTTTGACTAAGCCTTAAAATTAAAAAAATAATTTAAATTTTTTTAAATTTTAACCTTGTCTAATAGCCGCAGAAAAATCATAGACTTTTCCTGTTTGAGTGTCACGTACAGTCCCCTAAATTAAAAATATTTAACTTTTTAGTATTTATTTCACTCACCGCTACATCATCAACAATATTCTTTTGTATAGCATCCAACAATTTCAATTCAGTTCCATTCACACGATCAACGATTTTTGTACGAATTACATTTCCCATTTTATTATCCATTTTCTAAAAATAGTTTGAAAATAAATACAGAAATTTTTTTATCTTTTTTATGTTTTAACTTTATTAATTAATGAAGAAATATTTATCTAACCCTTGCGCCAAACCTAGACGACATAAGAACATTTGGAAGGTTTGAAAAAAGATATAAACATTAAATTGCGGTTGAAGCTAGCCGGATGAGTGCCGCTGGTTGGATGCTCCGGTTAAGTGCCCACAAAAAAGCCGTTTGAGTGTCAACATTTAAAAATAAATTTACAAAGGGATGGAAAATAATTGGTAAAAAATAGACATTTTAAAAAGATGGTTTTCAATTTTCCCTCCATTTTGAAAGAGAAAATAAATTTTGGAATATTTAAGGTGATAATTTCAAAGTAGAAAACGGGTAAATTGTCTAGAAATTTTTTAATTAAATATGTATTGGCACTCAAGAGGCCTCTTTATTGTGGCAACTGGAGGGGTACAGCCCGAAAAGGCGCGGGCCGAAAAGGCGCGACCGAATAGGCGCCGGCCGAATAGGCGCGAGGCCATATAGGCGCCGGCCGAAAAGGCGCGATGTGTTAAATATAGGCAGTGTTGTTGCCGTACCACAAATTGTGTTTTACGTTTGTTTTTTAATTTTTAAAATTCGAGGGAATATTTTTTAATTTTTTACTT
>ABLG01000993.1:0-20639 GCA_000172435.1 Meloidogyne hapla | reverse complement strand
CTAAAAACGAAAATAAAAAGAAGAATGCAAAAAATAGAGAAAAGGAAATTAAACCGGACAATTATTTTCCTTCTTTTTATTTTCTTCAGTTTTCTTTTTGATTTCTTTCCATGATTTTTGTCTGATTGTTTTGCTTCCCTTTATCTATTTGTTTGGCACTTTTTGTTTTGTCGGTTTTGGTGATCCCCAAAAATCTCCAAAAATTGATAAGCCTCCTCCGCAAAAGAAAGAAGAGAAGAAAGAAGGTGTCAAGAAGACTCAAGTCCCAACCTATGAAGAAATTCAGTGAGTTTAAAAAATAAATAAATAGGAAATATAATTAAATATCATTTTAATTTCCATAAAAAGTTTTCGCTTATTCTCTCGTTTATTTAGTGGTCGGAAATCCAATTTCCGAAATTTCAGTATTTCCTGCATTTACGATACCGACACCTTCGCCATTTCCCAACCACCTCCTCTTTGTTTATGAGGTTTGCCTTGTCATAGTGAAAGATAACTAAATTATTAAAAAATATTTAATTTAAACCCTCATAAATCTTAAAAATAAAAAATCCCCTATAATAAAAATTTTTCACATTATAAGCCCGCACCCAAAAAAATAATATTCAAAAAACACAATCACCAACACATACATATGAATTGATTGATTTGTGTTTATAAAAATTGCTTTTAGAATTTTTGTTTTTAAAAACATATTTTTGTCCACAAAATATAAATTCAAAAGTTAGTAGGCATAAATCAAAATTTAAATACAAGATACCAATTTTTTAATATTTTCTTTTTTCAGCAGAAGAGGACGGTTCATTTAATTTACGTTTGAGAATTGATTTAACCGAAGGCTAAAACAAAGATTTTCAAAAAAAAAATTATTAAAAAATACAAACTTGTTGTTCCTCATCTGTACGACTGAAAGAATGAAGTTCAACAATGTCAGCACTTGAGACAGCAAATAATACATCATACGGACGAGGGCCAAAACCTGTATGATGAGCAGAACGGCATTTAAAAATATTTCTGTCATCAGTTAATAAGCTTTAAAAAAATTAATTTTAATGATCAAGTAATTATTTTAAAAAACCTTGATTCCATTCCTGTCTGCGGTGCAACGCGGACAACTTCAAGAAATTCACAATAGACAATATAAAGATGTGGAGCTGTATAGACTGAAAGAAAAGATTTAAAAAATATTTTTAAAGTTAAAATTCTTTACCAAATTCAAGTGGAACTTTTTCCCATTCAATATTTCTGCTACGAGTACGTCTTCCTCTTGAATCGACAAAAAGTCCAAAATCTGAAAAGAAAATTTATTCAAAAAAATTTTCCCTCAACTCACTATGAAAGGCTAGAAGAAATTCATTGTCAGAAATTTCAACAACTGCCACAGGATAATCATAAGGGCAATTATCTACTGCCAATTGTGTATCATCTCCACCAAAATTATTTTCATTTGAAACAAAACGGAAATTATCTGCACCAAAAATAAAACCATTTAGGGTTGAACATATAGCTATTGGTGGTTCTTCTGTTTGTATTTGTTTAATTGGGGAGAATATTCCAAGTTTTGTGACATATTGAAGAATATATAAAGAGTCGATTGTTGCTACATAGACAAAACTAAAAAATAAAAAGTTTTGAGTTTTGCAGACAGTCCGCAAATATCTGTCCGCAAATGATAAAAAACTTCCAAAATTCAATTTAAAAAATTAATCCCAATTAAAAACATTTTTCAAAAAATACTCACCGCTTGCCACGATTATGTTCCACTTTACTAACAACAGCAATATGACATTGTTCAATATTTGATGCAGCAGAGGTAACATAAACACTTGGCTGTTGATCTGCCCGAAGGGCCCGATTTAATTGTTGTAAGTGAATAGCCCCAAGGCGACGGCTTGAATCACAAATAGTAAGAAGCATATCAAATTCAGGAAGAAATTCCATCCAGAAAACCTTTAGAAAATTGAAAATATATTTTAGAATATTAAAAAAAATTTACTTTAAATATTCCAGCAATTTGAAAAGGTGCACGTTGTTGTGTTATTGCTGCCACAAACAAACCTTCTTGTGCTCCAATAAGTAAATATTCATTTCCATTATTATAAGGTAACCATCGAGTACAATTTATAGATAAATTACGAGGGTTTTCCAATGCAAGTAAAAGTGTGTTTGTTACAATTGTTGAAGAAGGACGTCTTTGAATAAAAATACGACGGTTTGTAGCTTGTTGGAGTGCTTGAACCCAACGCTGTTTTGCTTGTGATGTTGGAGCCAACATTAATAATGTACGGCTGAAAAATTTTAGAAGATTTTTTAAACAATAAGAAAATTTTGTGAAAAGTCATTTCGTTGAAATGCCCTTTCAACTACGGTGAAATGAGCTTCTTTTTTAATTAAAGGGGCCTTTTATTCGATATTTAATTAAAAATTTATTTTTAAAATTTTCTCAAACCTTGGCATTCTCAATTCAATAAGCATAGACATATCATCCCGCCTAACACCTCCCAACGGTTTTTCAGTTGTCTGATTATAAATTCTCCACTGTTCATGATCCAAATTAATACTAATAAAAGGAGGACCATTTCTTTGTAATGCTAATTGATCACTTTCATAAAAATCAAGAGAATGTCGTTCTATCATAGCCCAAGCATTTTGCCATTTTTCTGTTATAGCAAAAGTAACTGGCGAAGAAGACGAAAATCTTGTCGCGCCACTTGGTTGAGAAGAAGGCAAAACTAACAATTTTACCCATCCAGTCATTTGTTCACCATTTTCTCTTCCATATGCGTCCAAATAAAAATCAGCACATTCAAAAGGCAATCCACAAGTATTTACTACAGAAACTTTGCAATGTTTGTGGACAATCATATGACAATCACGACAACGATAAATATAAGTGAAATATGGAAAGCCTTCAAAACAGAATTGACAGCGATTCTAAAAAAAAAGAAAAAAATTTTTTCTTAAAAAGGAAAATATTCTTAAAATTCTAACCGAAGCCATTGTAATAAATTGTCGTTTCCAACGATGTGGAATGTCATGACGCATTTTTCCAGGTGTTATATTAGAATGTGTTCCAGTCATTACTGTCCCTAATGTTGTAGATTCAGTTGTTGTTTGACTTTAACAAATTAATTTTAAAAAATTAAAAAAAAAGTTTAAAAACCTCAAAGTTTCAAAACTACTTTGTTGATCTCTAATTGAACGTCTAACATTAATCAATGGAACTATTTCATTTTCAATTTTTTGATTTTGTGTTTCTGCCAACACTTTAATTAATAAAATATTTAATAAAATTTAAAAAAAACCTCTTCTTTTCTTTTCCAAATCATTTTTTAATTCGTCACGTTGTTGTTCCAATTGTTGGCATTGTTTGTATTCTGATTCAATTTCCTTTAAATTTTTTAATTTTAAAATTTCTAAAATTAAAAAAAAAACCGAGATATAATCCGATTCAGAAGACAATAATGAAGGCCGTGGACGAGGCAATTTTTGCATTTGTCTAGGTTGCATAACACTTTGCAAATAAGCAACTAATTTTGATTTTTGTTCCAAATCAGTTAAAGCTTCTTGAAGTTTGTCTTCCAAAGAAATCTGAAAAGAAATATTTTTAGAGGGGAAAAAGATGAGAAAATTTTTAAAAAATCTTAGAAACGTCGAGAGAAGGCAAAATTAAGTTTTGGCATTATGTATTAAATTAGAGGACGTACAACTATATTTGCTTGACACTCCAATTTAAACCTCAAAGCCCCAATTTTATTTAAAAAATTCCTTCTCACCTTATCCTCTTTCTCAATTTTCAATTCCAATTTTAATTTATCATTTTCTCCACTAGAAGCTTTAAATTGATCTCTAAAATTTTCTGCTTTTTGTAAACACTCAGCAAAATTCTGTCTAAGCAAAGTATTTTCATTTATTAAAGCCAATTCACGCTTTCGAATTTCATCAAGTTCAGCCTGTGTTGATGTTTGTAATTCTTTTATTCGATTTAATTGTTGTTCTAATGAACGAACTTCATCAGCAGATTGTGATGCTTTTTGCTTAAAATTAAAAAAAAAAATTTTTTTTTGAAAAAAAAAAAAAACCAATTTTTGACGTATTTCAGCCACTGTTCCTTTTTTAATTGCATCATTTATTTTTGAGGTGGAAGGTTCTGGTAATCTTTCACAAGATAAAATTTCAGGTTCTTTAAGAACGGCAGAACGAGATTCTTTGAGTTCAAGCTAAAAATTAAAGAAAAAATTTTAAAATTTTTTCTTTAATTAAAAAAAACCTCCAAATCAACAATTTTTCTTTCCAACGATTTTACATTACTTTTTAAAGTTAAATTTTCGCTTTGTAATTTACGGAATTCTGTATTTTCTGAACGTAATTTTCCACCTTCTGCTTTTAATTGGTCATAATCATTTTTATAGACATTTCGTTCAGATTCACATTTTCGAAGTTTTTGCTGAAAAAAAAAATATTTTTTTTTAAATTTTCTCTCGATTAATTTACTTTAAAGAGAGAAAGAAAATTTAGCAAAAATTAAAAAAAAATTATTTCTTAAAAATTCAAACCAATAATCTTTCACATTGTGCATCTAATTCTTCAGCTGTAACTTTTGCTCCTTCATATTTTCTTTTATATAAATCCAAATCAGATTGCAAACGATCTAATTGTAGCTTATCACATGATTCACTTCTACGTTGAACTTGTTTGATTTCTTCAACCTAAAAATTTTTTTTTAATTTTTTAAAAAAATTTCTACAAAATTCCCTTACCTTCTTTTCACAATTTTTATTAATATTGTCAAGCTGTTCTCTTAATTTGGCATTTTCTTTATTTAAAATATCTCTTTGACATTCGGTTGTTGCCAATTTCTTTCTCAAATCTTCTGAATTGAATCTATTTTCAAGTTGCTTTTGTTTGATTTCCTCGACCTGTATTTTAAGAAAATATTTTTAAAAATCATTTATTTCTCCAAAATTTTTTAAATTTACCTTCTTTTCACAAATTTTATTAACACTTTCAATTTGTTCTTTTAAGCTGATATTTTCTTTGTTTAAAATGTCTCGTTGGCCTTCTGATGTCCACAACTTCTTTTTTAATTCCTCAAGAGACTCTCCTTCTTGTTCTACTGATTTGTTTTCTTCAATCTTTTAAAAAAATTTTTCTTTTAATTAAAAAAAATTTTTTTACCTTTTTTCCATTATTTTTATTAAGATTTTCAATTTGTTCCTCTAATTTAGCATTTTTCTTGCTTAAAATATCTCGTTGACATTCAGTTGTTACCAATTTCTTTCTTAATTCTTCTAGTGAAGAAGACTCGCCAAATGGTCGTTTAAATTCATTAACCTAAATTATTTAAGGAATTTTAAAAGTTCCCATTATTTTAAATTTACCTTGAGGTTTTTATTGAAATTCTCAACTTGTGATTTCAATTTAGCATTTTCCTTGTCTAAAGCATCTCGCTGACATTCTGTTGACAACAATTTATTTTTCAATTCTTCTAATGGATTTGACCCACTCTCGAAACGAGATTGTTTACTTTCTTCAATCTAAATTGTAAGAAAAAAAAATTCTTTTTTTCTTTTAATTATCTTTACCTTCTTTTCTTTATTTTTATTAAGATTTTCAATTTCTTCTTTTAGTCTTGTATTTTGTTCTTTTAAAACATCTCGCTGGCTTTCCGTTTTCAGCAACTTTTCTTTTAATTCATGAAATTGATCATTGATTTTTGTATGCCGTTCACCCATATTAGAACAATCTTCAAGCAACTAAAAAACAAAATTTTATTTAAAGAAATCCACAAATATTTGCATCCGCAATTTTTCCGTCAATAGAATTTCCCCCTATTCATATCTTCCTCCAATAATCCACAAAAAAATTAATTCTTTTACAATGTTAACTTGTTGAACTTGCATAGCAAGCTTCATTTCCAATTCCTCTACTTTTGCTTTATTTTCTCCAACTACTTCAAGCTGTTTTTCTCTAGCAGCAACAAGATCTTTTCGAAGACGATCAATTTCTTTATTATATTCTTTAAGTAAACCACGACGAGTAATTCTTTGATTAATTTCTGGATTGTTTTTAATGCTTTTTGCTCTCTGGGCATAATCCAGAGTATTTGCTGATTCCTAGAAAATTTATTTAATTGGCTAGAAAAATAGCAGGAAAACCTCAAAATTTGACGAAGCTGGAGATATTGTTGCAATAATCGTTGTAATTGTTTTGCCACCCAAAGAGTCTTGCAAAATCCTTGTCAGTTTGCTTTCTCGGTATGGAACGTGTGAAGCACCCATAGTCAATGCATTGATAACACGTCCAAGAGCCAACAAACTTGTGTTGATATTTCCTATTTTTAACAAGATAAAATAAATTTAGAAAAATCAATAAAAATTCACCAGCTTCTCTAGCACGAATATCTGTCGCTCCAGAACGTGCAATATTTTCGGAGCCAGCTAGATCCACCAAATTAAGTTTTCCTTGTCGAAGCAATTCTTCACCACTTACAAGTCCAGTTTCTCGAATCTAATTTTTAAATTGAAAAGATTTTTAGAACAACAAAACCTACCATAACAGAAACAGTGAAAACAGAATGAGAACGGCTAAAGCTAACAACATATATAAAAAATAACTATAAAATAGAAAACCTGGAATTCATATTCATAAGAGTTGAAGCTGTTCGGCGTTTCTCAGCTCCACGTCTAAGCAGATTGTAAACTTCTTTGACCGATCGGACAATGACTTCCTCAGCACCAGCAATTGACACTCCCTTAAAAATAAGCTTATTTCCAATTTTTCTAATTTTAAATTAAACCTTTGTTTTGTCATCAAAAATTCTCAATGATTCCAACTGGGAGTTTTCACTTTGATTAATTAAATCAAAAATTTGTTCATTATATAGCTCTACATAAGAAACACGCACGGTGCAATCAACATCCTTAAATAAAAAATTTTTCCAAAATTAAAATAAACATACATCCTCTCTAAGCTGAGAAAAAATCTGTTGAAGTGCTCGAGGTACAATTCCAGCTGTTGGGTCAGTATTCCATGAATAGTCATTGGAGTCATCATGAAGACCTTCCATTGTAAAAGTTTTCCCACTTCCAGTCTGACCATAAGCAAAGACAGTGCAATTATAACCATTAATAACTTCCTTCATAAGAGGGGCAACTACATCTTTGTAAACTTCCAGTTGGGTTGAATCTGGGCCAAAGACCTTAATTTTAAAAACATTAAAAGAAAATAAAATAAATCAAAACCTTATCGTATGGACCAAAAGATTTTTGTAATTGAACATAACGTAAAGAATCAGAACTATTGGTAGACTTGAGTGAAACGGTCTTGCTGGCAAAATCACACGAAACAATGTTTTTGTTACCCATTGAAAGTTCAGAATCAATTAATGGTCTAAAAAATAGATTTATTTAATTGTATTCTTTTAAAAATTTAAAACCTGATTCGAACAACAACTTGAACATTTTTCCTTTTAGCAATTTTATCTCTTGGTTTGGTAGCTGACATAATTAATGTGGCGATCAATAAAGAATTTTATTATGTTAATAACTGCAAATTATTTAATTAGTTTTTAGGTTAGAAACAAGTTCAAAAAACTTAGAAACAATGGGAAGAAAGAGAAAGAATAGAAGCCAATATAAAACTCGTTATATTTAAAGAGAAAAAATACGCGAAACACAAAAATGACAAAATATCCCAATTTTGTTAAAATGTTAAAATTGACATTTGGTCAGTAGCTTTTAGCCAATGAGTTTCATTATTCAATAAACTCATTAAAACAACTAAAATTCAGCTCTTTCTATAAACTTTATAAAAATATAATTTTAACAAAGCAGCCGTTTTTGATAAAATCCATTTAAAATCTAGTTCTGCCCTTTTTTCTCTTCCTGACTTTTTGCATTGGCATTTTGTCGTTTTCGCCCCAATGGACATTTCATATTTTTCTTGATGAATTTTCCCGTTTATTTTTCGTCTTTTTTTGATAAATTTAGGCTTTAATAAATTTTATATTTCTTATAATGTTGTTAAAACCCACAAGATGTCATCAAATGTCGATAAAAGAGCTTTGTGAGAATGACGGTTTTTTTAATTTTTTATTTAAAATTTTAATTACTTATCTAGATATGTGTACAGCATTGTTTGTTGACTCTGTTATGGGATTCGTGACTCATAAAATGGATATTAGGTTTTTTCTTTAAATTTTCTAAAGGGAGTATTCTCGTTTATTTTTTAGACATAAACCATTACCTGAATATGAAAGACGTAATATAATTAATTTACTCTGTGAATTTGTACATAATTTCGATTTTGATACAACTTTATGTTCTATTTCTTCATTAAATATTGTTCGAGAATTTTTACAAACAAAGACTGCTTTAGAGAAAGAAAATTTTGAAGGACATGTAAGTTGCTTTCTTTTTATTTAAAAATTAGTGAATAACTGGAAGATAAGAAATAGTATAGGAAATGAGGAGAGTCTTCTCTGCCACCTCTTAATTTTCACACTATTTTTCCACTTTAAAGCAATTTTCTTTTAATTATTTAATTTTAAGTTATTGCGTTTTTTGTTAATGTTTTATCCTCATTCTGGCTTTACAATAACTCAATGTTTTCGTTATAGTGCAGAAAATAGAATGGGAGGAAAATTAGGTTTTTTTTTAATTTTAATTAATTTTTATTTAAAAATTAATTTTTTAGTTGCAACAAAATTTTGGAGACAAGGAAGTATAATAGAAAATTTAATTGGAGTTATTGGAGAATTAACAAAACAAGAAGAAGCTAAAATATTACAAAAAGGTGTTAATGACTTTTCTGTTATGTTTAGTGTTCGAAAGAAAAGAGCGCAACTTTGGCTTGGACCTGCTGCTTATATTAATCATGATTGTAATGCTAATTGTAAATTCATTCCTGGACCTCAAGAACATACAGCGATTATTAAAGGTTTTCTTTTTTGGATTTTTTTTCGAAATTGTTAAACTTTGGGGAATCTGACAGAAAAAAAATTTTTTTTTGAATTTGGAGTCTCGATTTTGATGTTTTAAAAAAATTTCAAAAGAAATATTTCAAACATTAAAAGCAATTAAATTGTTATTTCTTATTATTTTACTCAAAAAAAATATTTTCCACGTTAAGTTCTTCGTGATATACGAACTGGAGATGAGATAACTTGTTATTATGGCGCCAACTTTTTTGGAGATGGAAATTTACGTTGTGAATGTTCTACTTGTGAGAGGTTTTTTTTGAATTTATAAACCTTTGATCTTAATAAAAAAAATTTCTAGGGAAGGCACCGGATTATTTTCACTTCGTCAAAATTCAATTATTGAAGAACAACCAATTCCTGAAGAAAAAAATGATGATAATTTAAATAAATATAAATTACGTGACACTGATTACCGAACGTTCAGAGCAAAGGCAACAGCTGAAAAAGGCAACAATGAACCTCTTATTTCATCATATTTTACTCAAAGAGGCATTAGCACGTTAACAAATTTTTCTGCTGTACCAACAATTGAGGAGAGAAGAGAAGCACAAAAATGTTTGTTGAAAAATTTTTTTAAAGAAAATATTTGTTTAAAGTAGGAAAAAGGTTTTTTAGTTAAATTTTAGTAAGAAAAAGTGTTTTGTTCCCAAACGGTTTCGAACCATCCCTTTATTTTATATTTTCACTAGGTGACTAACACCACTTAACCAGGGATTTCTTTAATTGATTTCTATTATTTTTGAAGCGTGACCTCTGGGGGATTTCTTTAAATATTTTCTTCTCATTATCGATAACTAGATTTTCCAGTGAATTTTTAAAGGGTTCTTAATCCATTTTTAATTCCTCAATTTTTGGAATTTAAATTTTCAGATTTGATAGAAATGTTAAATCGTCGAAGTCTTCGTTCATCATCTTTAACACCTAGAAAATGGGCAAATATACCACCATCAATTCAAACTTTTAATTCTTCTGAACCTTTTGCTAAATTAACAAGAACTGGGAATTTGCCTGTTTGGAGAAGACCACAAATTCAAAGAGAACAAGTTATACATAATCGTTTTAAGTAGGTTTTTTTACTAATTAATTCTAAGAAAAAAATTTTTTCGTAGGAAAATGTTATCTAAAAATAGGGAAAGTGTCTTTTAGTTATTTTTTATTTGGAAAAAATAGTTTATCCCCGAGCGGGTTCGAACCACCACCCCTTATTTTCACTAGAAAATAAACATTTACACTTAACCAAGAATATTAAAATTAATTTATTTCTTCTATTTCAGTCTGTTGAAGAGAACATCCACTGATGTTGGCAAAAATCAAAGGTCCTCAATTTCAACAAGAATAACCAGAGGAAAAAGATTACAAATTAATCCAGTCACATTCCAATTAGAAGCAGGTGATAAGAATAATTCAAGTACTAAAGAACTTCAACTTGATCTACATTTGGATGAAATTTTAACTCAAATTAATCAAGGGAAGAGAAAAGTGGAAGAAGAAGGGAGGAAGGAAATTTTGGAAGATAAAAAAATTACTGAAGAGAAAAAGAATATTTTAGAAGATAAGGAAGAAAGTAAAACATGTGAAGATATGAAAAATAAAGGAAGAATTATTTGCTTTGAAGAAGAAGCCGATGATGAGGAAGAGAAAATAATTATACCCGAAGAAAAGGATACTTTGGGAGAGAAGGTGACTAATACTTTGGAAGAGGAGGAGAATGACGTAGAAGAGAAGATTGTTTTGGAAGAAGTAAGGAAGGACGATGAAGAGAAGGATATCTTGGAAGAGAAGATTGTTTTGGAAGAGGAAGAAGATAACAACGTTGTGGAAGAAAAAATCCTCAAAGAATTGAGAAATCTCATAGGGGAAGAGGAAGAAGATAGCAAAGAAGAGCAATATATCTTGTACGATTTGGAAGAAGAAAAAAAAGAAGAGGCGGATTATTCAAAAGAAGAGGAAAAAGTAATTGAAAAATATCTTCAACAGGAAGATAATGAAGGATTTGTCGAAGAGGGAATGTCAAAGAAAGATGAGGAGGACATTTCATCTACTTTTTATTTTGACAAAAATTCATCTTTAAATGCTTCATTTGGCGAAATTGAACTTGGAATTGAAATTACATTAATAGAACCATTAGAAAATAAAATTTGTTGTTTTAATTCTATTAAAGAAGAAACATTGACTGTTGTAAATTCAAAATTAGAAGATAAATACATGTATAAACGGGTGATTACTGAACAAGATTTTGTTAGAAGATCAGGAAGAAGGAGAGGAATAGCTCCGGAATTTGGTTTGAGTTTTTGAAATTAATTAAAATTTGGGCATGTCTGTAGATTTTATTGACCATTTTGAATTTGACCCTTTTTAAATTTGACCATTTTGAAAAAATTGCCTTAATTGACCAAATATACTTGTACTGGATTTTAATGATTTTTGTATTTTTACAGATATAAACGACGCACTGTACGGCGAATATAGAAAGAAGTTTGGCAGCAAAATCAAACGAGAATCTTTTAATTATTAACATTTAGAAACCTTTATCTTTCTTTCATGCTTTTAATTTTCTTAATGTTGCAATCTTTCCTTCAAACACTTTCACATTTTAAAGCATTTTATGTGAATTTCTTGTAAATTTTAATTAAAAATATAATTGGCGTTTAAGGTTTGCGCACACCTCTGAATAATTAGTTGTAGCACTTTTAAGAAATAGTGTAGTTAGAGAAATTAATTTAAAAATTCGCAAAATTTGGCATAATGCCAATATTTAAAAATTAATGAAACTTTGTCCTATTTAATTAAATAGGAAGTTTGAGTACCGTCATTTTGAGTCTGAGAAAAATAATTTTATTGGCGTTTTGCGCACATCTCTAAATAATAAAATGTGGATAAAAAATCAATAAATCGATATATTGATTTTTCAAAAATTGTAAAATTAAACTATCCAATTTATTATTAAATTAATACAAGGAAGAAAGGATTAGGTGCCTATGTGAAAGAAATTTTAAGAAAAATTATAAAAGAAATTTTAAAAAGTCTAAGTAAGACAACTACTATTTTCTTCGCCAAGAGAACATTTACAATCACAACCAGAAGAAGCACAAACTGAATGTTCATTGAACCAATCACGAATATGGGATAAATGACCACCTAAAAATCATCAAAATCTTTTTTTAATGTTCAACTCACCATGAGAACATAAGGCACACCAAACAAACCAATGATCAATCATTGAACCCTTCTCTCTAATACTGCTACTATTCATCAATTCCATTTCAGCCTCAGGTTCTGCCTGACTGCCCAGACTTCGTCTACAAATAATACATTTTGGAAGAGGCTTTCGACAGATACAAGAAAGTGTTCTTGTTCTAGCTGAGTGTGATCCCATTCTTCTATTGAACGTGCTAATGACTTTTGGTGTTCGTAGATTTTCTATACGGCTAGCTATTGAAGGGTAAATTGGAGCTCCACAAAAGTTGCAGGCGATTACTGCCTTAAAAAGAGATTTTTTAATTATTAGAATTGTTAAAAACGTCAATTGCTTTAAAATATCTCAAAATGTCAAGTAACTAGAAAACTTCAAAATGTCAATTAGTTAAAAATTCCTCAAAACGCCCATCAGTTAAAAATATTTAAAAACGTCAGTCAGTTAGAAAAACTCAAAAGGCCATTACTCTAAAATTCCTCAAAAAGCCCACCAGTTAAAAATATTTAAAAATGCCAACTAATTAATCAATTTAATCAAAATAAATTTAAAAACCCCTTCAAAATACCTGAATATTTGCAACATTCGGCCTAACATCTGCTTCATCATAATGAGTATCTGGACGCAGAAAGGTACAAAGAAAAGTCTTTTGTAGCCTTAAAAATAAATTTAAATAAAAAATAAAATAATTTTTAAAATTAACCATAATTTCCATTGATTTAATAATTCCATATAATCTCTAAAACACAAAAGACTTTTTCTTCTTAAATTGTTTATATCCTCTGAATCACTAGAAAAATAAATTTAAAAAAAATTAAAAAATTTAACAAACATTGCTCTTTCTAATAATTCTGATGATTTTATTCCAATAAGTGAAGAATCATTAATAAAACGACAACCTTGAAAACAATTTCCAATAGATAAGAGAAGTGTGACTGTTTGAATATCAAATGTCATATCCAAATAACTAAAAAAAAACCAAAAATGATTAAAAAATAAATAAATAGGTGTAAAAAAGGAAAAGGACCCAGCCCTGTTTTAGAGACTTATCTCCATTTTAAGGCCCAGGATCAAGCATAGAAATTAGAATTTCCGTTTATAAGTTCAGGCCCCTGCTGGTCAGTTTACCCTTCTAAATTCCCAGTTTTTCTAAATATTAAAAAAAATAATTTTAAAGGAAAAACCGATGTAAAACCATATGAGATCCAGGATCATCTTCCAATCCAACAATAAATAATGCACTTAAAGGGCGTGAAACCAAAAGTTCATTGGTAAGTTTATCCAATGCAGAATTTAAAAAATCATCGTCCATATGAAGTACAGCAAATGCTAATTTGTCTTCCAACCGAATGTTCTTTAAAAATAAAATTAAATTTAAATAAATTTAAAAAAAATAAACTCACACTCTCAAATATTTCATTATAAATTTTATTATAAATTTTGTCTCGTCTGGCAAGAAACTTTAAAAAAATTTTAAGTTAAAAAAATATTTAATCATTTACTTTAACAATAGCAAGTAAATAAACATCATCACACAATTCTTCACAAACATTTTCATAACCTGGGACTCTAACACCATCATAACGTTGAAAAATATTTAAAATAATATCTAGAAAATTAATAAAAAATAATTAATTTAAAAATTTACCAGCCATTTTTTGATAAGAATTAACTATTTCAGGTTCTCGATTTTCAATAAATTCAGGAGAGTTTACACGTTCATTAAATTCTTTTAAATACTGAAAAAAAAAATTTTTAGTTAAAATTAAATAAAAAAATTAATTTCAAAAATATTATTGTAATTAAAAGGGTCAAATAATTATTAAAAAATAGGCAGAAAAATTTTTTTTTGAATTTTTAAAATTTCCCAAAAATTCTAAAAATTTCTAAAAAAATTAAAAAAAAAAAAATTAAAACCTCCAAACAAAGCATTCCTTGCACACAAAATAAAGCAATCGCTGCAACTCTAGCTATTTCTTCAACATGTCCACTTGCAGAAAGATCATCCAATACACATTTACATTCTTCTCTATCACTATAATTTGGCCAATTACACATTCGAAGAACTTTAAGTCTTGAATCGTTAATAAATAACTACAAAAATAAAATTATTAAAAAGATTAAAAAAATTAACCGACACGATTTCTAAAAGTAATTTCATCATGTTTAATGGTAGATGTTGCTTTTGCTCCAGCAAGTATATGTCTAACACCAACAAAACTTTAAAAAAATTTTTTTTAAGTTTTTAGAAAATAATACATTGTCCCATAATTTTTATGCATTTCACCAGCATCAGAAGAATGAAACATTGAATAAATCCAATGCCAACAAAAACGGAGGTCATCATCCGCAAATTTGTCTTTTTCAATAACTTTGAGAGAAGTGTCGATTAAAGCTTTAAAAAAATTAATTTTTTAAATTTCTCTTAATATAAAAAAAATAGTTTAATCATACTTTGTGTACAACTTAAGGTATTTCCATAACCATATCCATCTAAAGCTCTTTGTTTTAATATTTTAACTTTGTCTTCAGTTGGAGGAATATTTTGAAAACCATTTTCGAATTTTAATCGTCTTCCAGTGGTTAAGGCAAATTCATTATCACAAGCAATGGCTGTAGAAACATCCTCTCTATGCTAAAAAAATAATAAAATATTAAAAAATTATTTAATTTAAATTAACTTTAATTATTGAAAGATCCTTCGATAATTCAGCCATATTAAATTTAGAAGAAAGAAAAACAATAGAATCAGCAATATGTGGATGCCAATCAAATGAACCTAATTTTGGTATGCCTGGGACCTAAAAATAAATTTAAATAAAATTCAGAAAATAAAAAATAAATTTAATTAAAATTTAGAAATTCAAAAATAAGGAAAAAAACAGATTTGACCTGAAAGGATTCGAACCTCGGCGAGATACTTTAAATTAAAGGTCGCAGACTAACAACTTCGCACTTAACCAAAGAGCAACATAACTGATTTAAGAAAAATACAACTTTAAACATATTCCGGAACGTTTTTAGTAACTTTAAAGTAAACAGGCGGAATTAATTTCAAAAATCTTTGTAAAAATTAAAAGAAAAATAATTTTCTTACATAAAACAATCTGCTCCCATAAGCATATCCAGCCATTTCACTTCTTGGACTTGTATTGTTATTATTATTGCTATTATTATTATTCTTTTGTTGTGTTGTACATTCATTAATAACCTCACATTTATCTTGCTGAATAAAAGCATTTTTTGAAATAGAAAAACTATAAAAATTTCCAGAATCTTTTGCAATTAAAGAAATATTAAAACTTCGTTTTGGATGCCAACTTATTTTATTTATTATTTTATTGGATGACTGAAAATTAAAAAAAAAATTTTTTAATTTAAAAAAAAACATACGCACGCTTCAATTGCATGTACTGGAGAATAATTTAAATATCTTCTATCATAAATATATAAATAATTTCTTGAATGGCATGCAAAGAGGTGTCCAGCTGTTGGCTCACTACAAACACCCATCTTAAGAAAAATTTAAAAAAAAATTTTTCTATCCGCAAAAATTTTTGTCCGCAAGAATTTATCCGCAAAAATCAAAAATTAATCTAATCATTTAAATACAAACCAATGAAGTCTGGACACCCAAAACACTTTGAAAATTTCCATGTTCACGAATATCTGCAATTCTTAGTCCTCTACTTCCACTAATTAGCAATAAATTAGGTTCATCCCTTTAAAAGGAATTTTAAAAATTTAAAAAATAAAAAAAACTTTAGCCAAGAAATTCCAGCAATTTTTTCTGCCAAGTTTAATTCAAAAATAGAGACGCATTGCTCTCTTGGATGTTGTCTCAATAATTTGTATAAATCATAAACAATGACAGAATAGTCTGGGCCTCTTCCACTAAATTTTATTTTTTTAATTTTTTAGAGAAAAATAAAAAAGAAAACCGTTCATAAGCAACACAAATTCTATTTGTATCTACATAGCTCCATTGCATGCAGGAAATACTTTTAGATATATCATTAATGTCTCTAGCACGCCTTTAAATTTCTTTGAATATTTAAAAAATAAAAATTGAAACCTCAATGTTTGGTCGTTCTCTGCAGAGAATATGCTGATTCTACCAGTTGAGTAACCCAAAGCCAAATAACTATCAGGCGAATGGTCTAATGCAAAGGTACGAAGAGTATCCTTTAAAATGAGGTTATGGGAGGATTTTAAATTATAAAATCAAAATTTTAAATTTTGAGATTAGGAGATGACTCACTTAAAATCGTCTTCTCTGACAAAAAAATCTCAACAGGAATTTTAAAAAAAAATTAAAAACCTGTTCTTGTCTTGCAACAGCACATGTATTTAATTGTTTAATATTTAACCTATTTGTATCACCATGTAAACTATTAAAATCATTTTTGTCTTCAACAACACGGCAAAGGCTAAACATATCCTGGTCTAGAACAAATAATTTGTTTGTATTTGAATTTAGCCATTTGACTGCTGGAAGCATTTCTTGACTTAAATAAATTTTAGAAAAAAATAATGAAAAGCATTCAAAAAATATTTAAATAAACCAAAATATTTTTAAAAAATCAAAAAAAAAAATTCTTTATGAAAGATTTGTCATTGAATCTTTTAAAACAGTCTCAGGTAAATAATTATCGAAAAAACTTTGGCAAACATCAGTCATTAATTGTACTGCACAAAGTACCCATTCACCAACAACTCTAGCTGGATTGCCTTCGACTATTGAAAATCTTTAAATTAAATTTATTAAAATTTTTTTAAAGAAAATTTACGGTGGAATGACGGTATCAGGAGAAATAACACTATTAGGTTTTATATAGCAACAATTTTTGAGTACACAGCTTTGACCAATAATACAGCCTTCACCAATATGTACATAATTGCCGATAAAGACTGCTTCAATAACACAATTCTGAAAATTAAAAAAATAAATTTAAGAAGAATTTCTTAAGGTTCCTAGCAGAATTTAGAAAATCAGCGAAAAAATCTATCAAATAAATTTAAAAAAAAATAAATTTACCTTTTCAATAAATATATATTCACCAAAATGTACAGGGAAGAAAGTTAGTCCTTTGCTTAAAATTGAAAAAAAAATATTATAGATTAAAAATTAAACAAAATACCTAAAGTATTTGCTTGGAGGCCTAATAATAGTTCCCTAAAAACAAATATTAAAAAAATTTCTTTAAGAAAATAAAAACCTCTTGAAGGACGCAATATTTTCCAAAACGTATATGAGCTTAAAAATCAAAATAAATGTTCAAAATAATTTTTTAAAATAAAAAAAACCTAAATCTCCTCTCAGCAAAACATCTCTCATAACAATCGTCTGAAATTTAAAAATTTATTTAAATAATTTTTAAAAATACTCAACATTTCCACTCAACATAATATTTTGTGTTCCGTAAGTTTTTGCTTTTCTGCTTATTTTATTGCCTTGATTTGTTATAACAACTTCTGATTGATCATATAAAATAACTCCAAGCTCCATTTTCTAGAAGGATATATTAAAATAAAAATTAAAAAACCAAAATATTTCAGAAAAAAATCAAAATAGAAATCTTCTAAAATTAAATAGAAATTAATTAAAAAATTAAATTTTCATGAGAAATATTTAATATATTATACAAAATAAATTGAGAATAAAAATAAATTTCAAGCATTTTAAGAAAATTAATTATATAAATAAAATTCTTTTTAATTAAAATAATCGGAATAAAAAACAATTTGAATGAGACAATTTAGCCAATTAAAAGAAAAATAATACAAAATAATTTAAGGCAATTAATAAACCTTTTAAGCGACTGAACCAAAAATTTCATTATAACGAACACAACCTGCTCCTCTTTCCATATATTCAGCTTTTGTATGTGCTACATTGTAGAATTCAGCCTAAAAATAAAAATATTAACTCAAAAAAATAATTTAAAAATATTTACAGTATCAGCAAACATAGAACCACCAAACCAAACAGCATAACGTTGTCGTTTGTGTGAAACAACTTGAACATCAATCTTTTTTGGCTGTAAATTTATTATTAAAGAAAAAAAAATCAAAAAACAGAGAAGCGAAAAATTAAAAATAAAATCATTAAGTACCTTAACTTTTCCGCCAGACAATTGTTCACTTAACAACAAACGCTGATCTGATATTCTTTTAAGATCTCGTTGAAGACGACGACCAAAATCCTTTAAAATAAATATTAAAAACATATCAAATTAAAAACCTTAAACATCGTAGAACCTCCAGACAAAACAATATTTTCATATAAACCACGTCTAACATCAATAGGGCATTGTTGGATTACTTGATCAACAGAATCAGAAATTGATGTTTTATAATCAGAACTGACAAACTAAAAAGTATAAAATAATTTTTAAAATATCAAAAAAATATACTTCTGGATGAAAGAAAACTTCAGGTCCAAGAAATCGTTCATGGCCAACATCAACGGTAAAAGGCTTTTTCGTAACATTATTAATGCCATTATAACAATGAATATATTTTTCTGGTTCATTATCAAATTTAACAAATTCTTTTTGTATATCTGGGCAAACATAACAATGCCTCTCCTTTAAAATATTTTTTAAAAAAGCAATAAAATTAATTAAAATAACCTTTATAGCTTTGGCAACTTCATAAGATTGTTCACTTGGAATGCCTACTTCTCGTTCACGATGTAGCTTAATTTTAAAAATAAAGAATTAACCATTTTAATTAGTAAGGGATTTGGACCTAACCAAAAAAATTCAAACCCAACACGAAAACGAAATAAGACAAACGCCTTAACCACTAAACCACAATGATTCAACCATAAAATTAATTTCTTTCTCATCACATTCAACCAAAAAATAAACTTTAATTTAAAAACCTGTTGAATAAAATAAGGGTAATATCCCTCCCAGCAATTGGAATTCGTGTTTTATGCAAGAGCCAATAACAAAACCTTCAGCAATTGGAATGCAATGAGTAACACCATCACCACTATCAATTACCTTCAAAAAAGCTTTAAAAATTATTCTAAAAAATATAAAAAAACCAATCCGGTCAAAGAACGTGCATCTATCGGTTTATCTTGCCAAGAAGCAGAAAGAGCCAAAACTGCTTGGACTGCTATAAGTAGACCAGGAACATTGAAAGATTCAAACATCACTTCTATTTTTATAGAAAAATTAATTTTAATAAAAATCAATTTAAAAATTTAAACCTGCTGTATATTCTCTATTTTCTGGGGTATTTAATGGTGGTTCTGTCTGAAAATTAAAAAATGAATTTTTAAAACTTTAGACCTAAAAATGGATCAGATAATAAAAATAGATTCAAAAATATTCAATTTTAATAGAAATAACCATAAGAAAGTAGTGATCCTCAGGTTCTGCTCTCAAATATTTAAATATACATTGCTCCCAAAAACGTTCCATTAAGTCCCAATCATCAACCATTCCATGTCTTATAGGGTGCTAAAATTTTAAAAATTAAAATAAATAAAATCATTAAAAACCTTAACAAAATAATTAGCAGCAGCTGGAGATAAAGCCTCGTCTCCAATAAAAAAATCAAGATCATCAATTTTCCCTAATCCTCCACCACTACTTTTTGCTGTCACGGCATCCCTGATAGCAATAGTTGAGGGAATAATAAATTGAGGTTCACTATTTCCAGCATATCCAAGTTTTGTGTAACTAAAAAGAATAAAGTTAAAAAAATATGAAAATAAATACCCTGTTCCATTATCAATCACTACAGGTGGTAAATGCATTTTAAAGCTTAATTGTTTTTCTGGCAGAATTTTTAAAAATCAAAATTAATTAAAGATTTTTTGGCAAATTAAAACCATTTAAAAAAAAATAATAAAAATATTAAAAAAATTTATAATAATTTTTATATCATGAAGCGAAAAAAATAAAAACAAAATGCAAAAAGTAATTTCCAGACATTCTATATAAGTAATCTTTTGCGCAAAAACAAAAAAAAATTACTTTTATCGAATAATCTATTTAGCAAGTAGCATATTAACTATAGTATATAACAACAAATCAAAAAGGTCCAATCAAATCAATCAATAAACGACAAATAAAATCTTTTGTCTCTCTCCGTATAAGAAGCTCAAAGACCAAAAACACCAACATCATCAATTAAAAAAAGCAACAATTGGATTTTTTGGTTTTTCAATGCAATTGCAGTCAAAAACAAACCCAGAAATAAGGAAAGTGAGGGAAAGGAAGAAGAGGACAAGCCAGAAGTCAAAACTGCGCAAGAGGATACCTACGTGCCAGTGCCTTACCCGGTTTGGAACGCTGCTGACAAAGAAACATATACTCCAAAACCTAAGAAGGAAATCCAAAAGCTTTTAAAGAAAGTCCTAATTTCTTCTTGTTTTTCTTCTCATCCTTCTTATCATCTCTCTTCTTATTATTGTTTTTATTATATTTTGAGATATTTATC
>ABLG01000994.1:0-26290 GCA_000172435.1 Meloidogyne hapla | reverse complement strand
TTTAAGGAAAATAAAATATTAAATGGAATTATTTGTTTACCAGATGAAAGTAATTTAATTTTATTATTTTCATTAAATGACCAACAACAAATGACAAAAATTCATTCTTTTAATTGTTCAAATGTAGAGAATTATATTTTTGATTTTGTTATAGATTTGGATAGAAAAACAGTTTTTTGTGTTGGAAAGTGAGTTTTTAAATTTAAAAATTTTTTTGACATTTAAAAATAAAATTTCTTTTCTGACCATTATGAAATTTGACCATTTTGTCTAGTGACCATTTGTCCATTGGACATTATGAGAATTTTTCCGTTTTCTTCTGCTACTAGAAAAATTTTAATTAAATTAATTTTTTATTTTTAAATATAAAGGCACGGCATTTATTATTTCCAAACAATTAATTTACCTTCTACTGGAATATCAGAATTAAAATTATTACAAATTTCCCCTTCATTATTAAATCAATTAAATTTATGTGAAGATCAATTACCTTTAATTTCATTATATAAAATACCTTTAAATGGAAAGAATATTGAAGATTATAAAAATAGGAAAGAAGAAAAATTGGGTGATAAAAAGAAGAAAAAGAAGGGAGAGGAAAATTGTTAATTTTTTTTGATTAAGTTTTAACGTTAAGGTAATTTAAAATTTTTATTGTTATTTTAAGTTTTTGTTAAATAAATTTAATTATTTTTAAATAATTTTTAAACAAATTTAAATAAAAAATAAAAATAATGGGCCAAGCCGGTGGTCGAACCGGGACATCCAAAATCAAGAAGATTAGGAGTGGTAAATTATAGCGCTTTTATAGCAGTTTTACAAAGCTTTTATAGCGACTTTCCACCGAAACGGTAGGTTTAATCTTTTAATAATTTTATTGGCCATAAATGGAAGCCATGGCCAACAAATTTATTATTCTTAAATTTTGAGAAGGATTGAAAAAAATAACGAAGAATATGTATGGTACTACTCTATTTAAAAAATGCAAATCAACAACAAATTTTTATCAAAATGAGCCAAATTTCAAGTGTTTTAGTGTGAAATTTAATGAGAACAATTTGGCAGAGTTTATCTTTGATAAATACTTGCATCAAAGATTATAGAGAAATTTGGTTAAATTTAATTTTTAATAATTTAAATTTTGAAATTTAATCAAAGGCGAAATAAAGGATTAACCAAATTTCAGTCAACTAATACATTTAAAAAATATTTGAGGGATACAAAAATTATTTGCGAGAATGTACGAATAAAAAATATTTTCAATAATGAAGGAATTTTTAAAAAATGTTTTTGCCAGTCACAAAAAAATTAAAAAAAAAAAATTTTTTTTTAATTTTTTGTGACCAACAAAAAAATTTGTTTTTCATTTTTAACAATAACAATAACAAAAACCGGGTTAAATAATTAAAAACAAAATATATAGAGAGAGACAAAAAAATTGAAGAGGCATAAAATAGAGTGGAAAAAAGAATGAAACAAAACAAAAATAATTTAAATTGTTTTGTTAATTAAATAAAAAAACAATAAACTATTTTAAAACAAACGTTTTATGTGTCTCAAAAGAATTCCTAATTGGCTCCTTCCAAATGTCGAATGGCAAGTACAAGAGACTTGAAAATTAAAGGAATTAATTTTAAACATTTTAAAATATTATTTTTTTATTTTATAAAGAATTAAAGATCACAGGACAGGGAAGGGATTTTCAAGATAAAGTTGTCCAGAATTCATGGTTTTTTGATAAAAACTAGGATTTTAATTATTATAGTTGTTCCATGGTCATATTAAAAGAAAATAAAATCTGAAACAGGATAAGAGTTTTTTGAGGAAATGCAGAAAATAATTTAAAAAATCTCCCTTTTTGAAATATCTTAATAAAAATTCCCAGATCCCTTAAATAATCAAAAAAAATTAAAAAGAAAACCTGAAGATTTCGCTGAGAAATTGAAAGTGATGCATTTAATCCACCATTAGAACTTCCACTATCCAACATATTTGTTAGTGTTTGTTGATCATTTTTGATATGACAATTTGTAGAAATTAATTGTTGTGGAGAATTTTCCATTTGTTTTTGTTCCAAAATTAATTGATTTGTTGGTATTGATTGCAAAATTTGTTGATTATAATTATTTCCATTAATTCCTCCAATTGTTTTGCCAGCAGCGAAAGAAGCTGCTGCGTTGATCAGAGCTTGTTGTGCAGCAACGGCAGCATTTGCACTTGCTGTTGAGGCAATGGAAAAAAGTGGAGAAGATAGAATATTGGTCATTCTATAAAAATAATTTTGAAAATTAATTATAAGAAAGTAAACAATTATTTTTAATTCAAATTGCAGAAGAGTCAAGATCCCTCTAAATAGAAAGGGAGAAGCCTAAAATATATTGATAAGAAGTGGAACTCAAAATTCCGAAGAGGCAAAAAGCCTCTAAATTATAAAGTAGGGGGGTAAATAAATTAATAGTCCCAAAGTGAGTCCCAAAGTCCAGAAGAGCCAAAAAAATTCTAAATAAAAAATTGGAAGCCCAAAAATGTAAAAAAAAGATTTGGTAATCAAAATGGAACGAAGAGGTAAAAACCCTCTAAATTAGAAAGGAGGAGGCTAAAATATTGTAGCAAGAAGTAGCAAGAAATTTAATTAAATTCAAAAATGTAGTAACCTAACAGCATCATTTTGAGAAACATTTCCCACAACATTAGAACTATTATTAATCACCGGTTGTTGACAAAAGAAATTTGTAATAGTTCCAGAAGGAGAGGCAACTTCATTTTGACCATTTTCTGATTTTGCCGAACTTCTTGATTCAATCAATTCTTTCTCGAATTTCTTTAAAAAAAATTTAACTTTAAAAAATGAATTTAAAAATAAACCAGTCGTAAATGAGTCTCATTTTGTAATAAAATACGCAATTCTTCTATTGTCTTAATGCATTCGTCTAATGTCGGAGCTCCATTTTGTTCTAAAAAATTTTTTTAATTTAAAAAATAATAAAATTGTTTTTGGAATTTTTCGGCGTTTTAGTCATTTTTATTAAGAAAAAAAACTTGTAAAAACCCCAATTTTTCAAATTAAATACATTTAAAAGAAAACCTCCATAATTCATTCTACGCCTCTTTGCAGCACTCTCGGCATTCTCTTCCAACAATTTATCTCGTTCCAACAACAAATTTTGGATAAAATCAGCTGTAGCTGCCAAAATAGAGGCTTTGGACATTTTGTCCCCGTCCTTGCAAGGAAGAAGCTGACGTAATGATTGAAACCCAGCATTTATTGACTTAAAATTCAATTATCAAAAATAAAATTAATTTCTTCAAAAAAAAAACCTGCATTCTTCTTCTCTCATTGCAATTAGCAATTTGGCGTCGAATACGTCTATCATCATGAGTTCCATTGTCTAGAGTGACCATTTTTTGTTGACTTTCATCAGATTCATATTCAGCCAATCCGGCAGATTTGCTTAAATTTTAGAAAAGAATTTCTGAATTTTTCTATAATAATTCAAAAATTTTCATAAAAATTTCAAAAAAATGGAAGGGAGAAATTAAAGAACTGGTCAGCTAACAGGGACAGAATTGTGCTATTTTATTTAAAAAAAATTAAAAAATTAAAAACCTTCTTGGAGGAGTTAACCAATCATTATGCACGTTTTCATTCTTTTTTCTAATCTCTTCTAATAATTGTTGATGATGTTCTTCAAATTTTTGTGTTTGTGATGTCAATTCATTGTCCATATAATCATCTGTTTTGACCATTTTGATGAAGTTGAGTAGTTTATTTTAATTATTTTATTTGTTGTGGGAAACTCCTTAAAAGAAAAAGAAGAAAATTAAAAAATAAATAAACGAAAAGGAAATTGTTATAAAAAAAGAACAAAGGTTAAGGAGAAAAAAGAAAGGAAATGTGTTTTCTAAAGATAAAAAGATTTGCAAAATGATAAACTCAATCAAAAGAGAAATGAGTGGAAAGTGCAACTAATGGGATAAAATGTCATTTGATAGAAATTCAAAGAAAAGTCGTTGAAATACAGACATTTCATTAATTTGTCCAGAACCAGAGTTGATCAGAGTTTATTGGCTAGTGAATGTTAAAATACAAAAGCGAGACAAAAAATAAAAGAAAATGTATAAAAGAAAAAAGAAACTCCCCACAATAATCTAAAGGGGGAAATTACAAAGAATCGCTATTAACCAGTCGGCTGTTTTTTCTTTGCTTTTTGGCCGGATGATAGGCCAAGAGACATTAGAGAAGGTGGGGTTAGTTAGTCAGCACATAACACATCATACGACGGACAAACTGCAAGAAATTAAGAGAAAGATGCCATATTAACTGAAAAATCGGCTGGCAGCAAATAGCTAACGTTGACATGTCTGACTATTCCAGTGTAAAGAATGTTTAGTGCAGACAGAAAAAAGAAAAAAAAGTGTCTGTATAAAGGTCATGTAAGGCAAATGTTAAAATGTTTTTAAGAAAAAAATTGTCGAAACGTCTAATTTAAAAATGTCCAAACGGGTAAAAGAACAAAATACCTAAGTCTAAAACGTCCAAGTGGGCAAAATTGTACAAAACGTCGAGGGAAAAATACCTAATCAAATACCAAAAAATTCGAGGCTTTTGGAATTTTTAAATTTTTTACAAGGCTAGATAGGAAAAAATCACAGATGTCGTGATATTTTTTTCCATACATTTACCTAATATCATCCCCACAAAGGACAAGGACAAATGCATTAAGTGTTCAACTCTTTTCTGGGGAGACAGCCAACAAACGACCAAGACTCATTTTTTTTGTAATAAAATATACATATGTGAATGCACGGGGTTTGCAACTGATGGAGAAAAATGTATAGTGAAAAAAACTGTCCGTCACTATAGGTATTATAGCGCATTGCGCCACGGCTGTAAATTTTTTCTTTTTTTACATTTTGCTCTCTCAAGTGTGTTCTGTTCTTTTTGTTTTGCCCAGAACACAACTCTTAAACCATTAAAACTAAAAAGAATATATATGATTACAATAAAAACCACAGAGTAACGGAAATCTATGTGATAAAACTAATAAAATGAAGAAAAACTCCCAAATAAGAAACTAAAAAGGATGGTCTTTTCAGGTGTTCAACAAACACACACCTTTTTTTTTTTAATTTTTGACTGCAACAAACCCAAATATTTTTAATATTTTTGGCTATAAAAAGAAAGTAATCATCTGAATAGTTTTACAAAAATGTATTATGATCAAACTGAGAGAAAACCCAAAAGATCAACACCCAGAAAATAAACACAATGCCAAGGAAAGGGAAAAGACAGGTGTGAAAATGGGGTGATCTTCTGGGTTTGCTCTAGAGATGAGAACACAGCTGAGAAACGCATCAATTGCTGTTAACAAGCAACAAATAAAAATATTTTATGTATATGTATTTTTGTGTTTTAAACAAAAATATTAAAAAAATTTTTGGAAAAGATTAAAAATCAAAAGGCCATTTCAGTGCTAAATAATTTTTTTTGCAGAAAATTTATTTATTTAGTCTCCCTTCAAAGACAAAAAGAAAAATGTTACTAGGTGGCCTTTTCTATCAGCTGTATTTTTTTAATTTTTTTTTTCGCAAAGGACAGCTGGTGAAAAAAGTATAGAATAAATACAATCTGTTGAGTCTCTCTAATTTTTTTATTTTTTTTTTATTCGCTCAGCAGCTGTTAAGCTGTTATATGTTACTTTTCTTTCTCTTTTTAAGATGCTTCCGATTTTATTATTTTTTTTTCTGTGCAAATACTAAAACTTAATTTTTGTTTTTTGGTTAATTGACAAAAATTATTTTTTATAATTTATTTTTAAAGAAAAAAGGGAGTTTTAGCACCCTTTATTTAAAACGAATTAAATAAAAAATTCAATAAAAATTAATTTAAAAGTACAGGAATGCCGTAATTAAAAAATCAAAATAATTATCTCTAAAATAGCTCTCACATTAAAAAATACCAACGGGAATAAAAAAAATCTTTTTAAAATAACCTTTTTATCATAAATAATTTACAACTGTTGTGTTGAATTTCCATTCCACATAGCTTCAGAATCGGAATGATCACTTGCATCTTCTTTAAAGCGACGAATATTTCCATCCTGAAAAATTAATTTTAAATTTTTTTTGAAAGTAAAAAACATGAAAAAAAAGAATAAAAACACATATAAATGGAGAACAAAAAGTTAAAAATGTGACGGGACAGGATCCTGTGAGAAATCCATATCGGCATAATTTTGACAGGATTCGGAATTATTCTCCCTTAAAAATTCCAGTTCAAAACCGATCTCCCAAGAAAAACCAAAATCAGCTTATAGCCCAGAAAATTTATTTAAAAAATTAAAAACAAATAAATAAACCAAGAACCCCAAAAAACTAAAAAAAATCACCATAATCTAAAGGATTTGACCTTCCAAAATTTATTATATTTATAAATTTATTTTAAACCTTGACAGTTGATTCTTCTTTATCATTTTTCTTTTTTGAACTTTTCTTGTCGTTTTTATCATTATTTTCTCTTAAAGTATTAATATTATTGTTGGTTTGATTTGTTCTTCCATTATTCCAAAAAGAATTTAAAAATCGCCATATTGCTGCAAAAGGAGAAAAGAAAAATCCAACAAGCATTTCAAAATATCCATAAGTTGGAAGTAATGATCCATTTCCGCGATTTCCGTTTCCATCTTTTCCCTAAATTTTTACAAATAATTAAATTCCTAAAATATCAAAATTAAAAATATATGTATTGAAAAGCAAACTTTCACTTGGAACAACTTCTAACAGAAAAAAAAATTTTCAGAAAGATTTATTCACCAAATAAAATACTGCGATATTTTAATATGAGTGTAAGGTGCTAATTAAAATCTAACTTGAAAGAAAAATTCAAAAAAATATTTCTTTTAATTAAACACCCTCCACTCTTTTCCAAAAAAAATAAAAAAGTCAAATTAAATTCATCAAAAAAATAATTTGTCAAAACAAAAAATAAAATTCATTTCATTCCCTCTCAATGATGATGCATCAATTTTTGATATATAATTAAATATGAGCACGTGTGTATTTAAATGTCATGGATTTAGACAAAATCCTAAGAGAGGGGGGATTTTTTAAAAATTAAAAAATTGTTCAAAGTGAATGTTTGCTGAATTAAAAATTCAATCTTTTATCCCAATTCCCTTATGTACCAAATATTGTAACAAAAATTTTTCTAAATATTTTCAAAAAATTAACTAAAAAAATAAACTAACCGAAACAACAAGCAAAACAGCAGAAGGAGTAAGCCCCAATTCCTAAAAATTGAAAAAAAAATTTAGGAAAAATTCATTAAAAACCAATAAAGATTTGTCCATCTCAATCAACTTCTTTCGAGGATAGGTTTGCATCAGAAAGAAACTTGGAGGCTTGCGAACATCCTTTTAAATAAAAATTTATTTAAAGGAGGGAAAAGTTAAAAAAAATTTTTTTAACTATCAAAAAATTAAGTAACCTCATTAACAGCATCATAAACAACTTGAAGTGGTTCTTTAGAAGGAAAAACCTTGATTAAATTTTGTCCATCAGGAAAACGGCATTGAATGCGACATTCATCACTTGATCATTTTTTGATTAAATTTTATTTAAAAAATTAATTAAAATTAACCTATTAACAGGTTTATTCATTTCAACAGTCTCAACTTTCTCTGTCTTCTTAACATTTTCCTCTCCTCCACCAGAACCATTTTTGGAAGCAGCCGCAGCAGCACGTTCTTCTTTATCCAATCTAATTTGGTCTCGCAATCGTTGCAATGCCATAGCATCCTCTGCCTTTTGCCGACGACGCTCTTCCGCTGCCTCCTTCAGTTCTCTATCCCTTTGTTTTTCACGAAGTTCAGCCATTGCTTTGCCTAAATTCTGAAATTAAAAATTTTAATAAAAAAGAGAGAAACCATCCATTCGACGTTCCATCTCTTTTCGATGCTTTTCTTCCTCTTCTCTTTTGGCATCTGCTTTCTTCTTCTCTTCAAGCAATTTGCGATAACTAAAAGGAAATTTAGTGAAATCGCAACTAAAAATTCAAAAAATATTTACTGTTCAAGTTTCTCTTGACTAGTTGTCGCATCCACCGAAGGAGCAGTATCAACTTTCTCAACATTAGATTCATCTTTGTTATCATCCTCTTTGTCATCAATTTGGTCAATCGCTTTGTCCGACGGAATGTCATCTTTCTTTATTTCACCCAATTGTTCTTTAAATAACTAAAAGAAAAACGTAGAAAAATTCAAAAATTAACAAAACAAACCGAAACTGCCTTCTTAAATTCACCCAACAATTTGTCAGAAGTGATATCTGATAAGCCTGTAATGACCTAAATTGAGAAACAATAAAAACCTTCTGGAAAAGAAATTTAAAAGAAACCTCCAAAGGTTGAGCATTCATTCCCAAAATATAACAAACAGGAACGGTAAGTGTTGGAAAGAACTGTGCAAATTGATTGGCACCTTCAGATCCTTTCAGCATACGAATAGCAACATAGGGAATGCTTTCAAAGGCAGAAATGTCTAACGATCCTAAAAGGTCCCCAAGTTTTGCTGAATTGTCGTCTATAATTTTTAAAAAGAAAATTAATTCAAAAAGTTATTTAAAAAAATAAACCATTCTCAGCATAAATATAAACAATCAAAATTCCATTCTTTTGTTGATATTCAGTCAATGCATCGTCAACACTTCCAGAAAACCACTCCATAGTAAACAAATAAATAGAAAACTAAAATTTTAAAACAAAAAAATTAATTTACACATAAAAATGTGGCTAATAATAAGGTTCACGAATTAATGGCATTTTCGCAAAACTTTTTTAAAAATTCTAAAAATCGTTAATTGATTTTAAACGAAAAATCAAACTTCTTTACAAATTCGTTTCATAAAGGAAAAAATATATGTATGTCGAGAAAAATAAAAAAGGAAAGCAAGGAAAAATGGCCGCATTATTTGTGCTGAAGTGGACTAAAATAACAAAAAAAAATTTGTAGATATTTTCACTGACAAAATCTCTATAGGTATTTTATAAAATATAAAGTTTTAGAAAAACTTTAAAAAAAAATATATATTTTGAAAAAAAAATTTAAAAATATATTTTCAACAAAAAATATACAAACAAAAATTAAATCCTAATTTAAATATTCTTTAAATTAAATATATTCTTTTAAAAGATTAATAATAAAATTTGTTGCAAATAAACATATAATACCAAAATAAATAGAAATTGGCAATGCAGGCAACGCAGTTTCACGCCAAAACATTAAAAGTACTACAGTGAGAATAAGACCCTGAAAAATAATTAAATATAAAAAAATTAAATTTTAAAATCTGAATTGAAAAAAAAAACATCAAATTAAAAAATTAAAATATAAAGACAAAAAATAAAAAATATACCGCAAGAATAGCAATAAAACAAACAATTGTAACAATATAACCATAACCACAAGCCTTTGCAATTAAAACATTAAAAAAAATAAAATCCCCCAAAGCAAGTACACATCCATCTAAATTTTTAATTAGTTTTTTTTTTAATTTTTTAAGTTTTAAAATAAACCATTTTCATTTGAATACTCATTTTCCTCACATTGTTCTTCAATGTCATCATTTTTTGTTTCTACCATTGGAGCATCTAAGGTTATAATTTTCGAAATAAAAAATAAATTGAAAAAATACAGGAATATATTAAAGAAGGAAAAATTGGTTCATTTCGACTTTGTGCTGTTTCAAATAAAATTCGTAAAGGGCCATTTGGACAAAGCACTGCAATCAAATCCCATATTGGAAGTAAAATTAATAACAGCCAGACAGCCAAATTTGGAAAAAATCTGACGAGTAGCAGTGCAAGTATGACACATTTGGCAATTTTATAAAACTAAGTGAATTTTTAAGTTTTATAAATTTAAATGATAATTTTTAATAAGTTTAATATATACATTTTGTAAAAGCAAAGGCCCCATATAATGTTCACAAACTATGCCAAGAATACACCCTTTTAAAAATTTAATATAATTTAACATAATTTAACATATAAATAAAACTAACAATTCCACAGAAAAAATCCAAGAGTAATATAATCAATTGAAATGTTATTATATGAAATAAATTGACTAAAATTGTGCAAAATTAGAATAAAATTAAAATGATTAAATTTAGCAAAATTTAAAATAATACCAGATAACAATAAAAGTGCCAATGGAGAGTACCCCAAAAGAACTTAAGATAATCCAACCATTAATAAACTAAAAAATATTTAAATTTTTTGAATTTTTAGTATTTTAAAGAGAAAATTTTAAAAATAAATAAAATTAAAAAATTAATTATTTAAAATTAAAACTTATAACATCTAGCACGATATAAAGAGGTAAAAGCAATTGATACAAAAATAATGACAACAAGTATAACTCCAGCAATTGTTAATGATTGAAATAAAGTAAATTTTTGTATTTTCTTGAATAATGACCCTAACACGCTTGTTACATTTATGAGAGAACGAATAAGGCGACTGAAATTTTAAAATTTATTTATTTTTTTACTTTAGTCTTTAAATATTCAAGTAAAGAAGTGATGAATGATTTTAAAAATATTTTTTTAAAAATATTTTTTTAAAAATATTTTTTTAAAAATGTTCTAGGCTCTAAAAGCCAAAAATTATCTCAATAATTCTCCAAACTCACATCAGTAATATTAATCTAATTTTATTCTTTTCATAAAATGAAAATATAAAATTAAAAGAATTTTAGAACTAACAAATTTTTGAATTGTTTTTCATCATAATAGCCAAGATTGTGCACCATAATTATAGTAAAAAACATTGAAATAGCAACTAAATTTGTATTTAAAAAATTTAGAATTTTTGTTAATTTTTGAAAACCTGGAACCAATAAACCAAAAATATATGATGCACCAAAAACATTTTCTTCCTTAATGTAAAAATTTAAATAAACCTTAAAAAGCAAAGAAATAAATAAGCAAAATAGCAGGAGCAAATTAATTTAAAAATTAAAAAAAAACCAGCGAAGAAGAAGAACAACTTTCTTCTTCATATTGATCTAACAATGCAGAACTACTATTAGGCGAATCTGAAGATGAAGTTGACTTATCTGAAGATGTAGTTGACTCATTTTTTTCAGCTTCATTTTCTTCATTTTCACCAGCAATTTGTTCTTTAAATAACTAAAATAAAGGTTTTGAAAAATTCAAAAAATAACAAAAAAACCGAAACAGCCTTTTTGAATTCACAAAATAATTTGTCTGAAGTGATATCCGATAAGCCTGTAATGACCTAAATTGAAGAAACAATAAAAACCTTCTGGAAAAGAAATTTAAAAGAAACCTCCAAAGGTTGAGCATTCATTCCCAAAATATAACAAACAGAAGCACCAGGAACAGTAAGTGTTGGGAAGAATTTCCTAAATTGATTGGCACCTTCAGATCCTTTCAACATACGAATAGCAACATAGGGAATGGTTTCAAAGACAGAAATGTCCAAAGATCCTAGGAGTTCACCAAGTTTTGCTGAATTTAAATGAAAGTTAATATTAAAAAAATATTAAAAAAATAAACCTGCATAAATATAAACAATCAAAATTCCATTCTTTTGTTGATATTCAGTCAATGCATCATCAACACTTCCAATAAACCACTCCATTGATAATATTCTGATTAAAGTAGAACAGTAATTTAAAAACTAAAATTCCTAAAAAAATACAAAAAAGATTAGATGAATTTTTAATTAAACAATTAGGATTGTCTATTTTTCATTTTTAAAAATATAAAAGTAAGATCATACAAATGTATGTACAAAAAAATAAGAAGATTACAAAGAAATTTATTCAATTTTCAAATCTAAGAAAAAATGTGATTAATTTACTTATGAAAACAATAGCTTTCTCTTTAACAAAATAATTTCAAAATTTTCTATTCGGCTTCATAATAATTATCCCGTAATTAAAATCATATTAATTTAGAGTCAACTTAAATTTCAAAATATATTAAATAATCATAAAATCCCTTTGATAAAATATATATTTGTTGATTATTCAAGAAAATATTTTTATTATAAAAAAACAAAATAACAAATAAACTACTCTCATTATTATTTAAATTTATATCCTAATCGCCTGTTGAAGCCATCAATGGCACATTTTCGGCACTAATTCCCAATTTCACCTCCAACGATTTTGTCAAATCAAACAATAAATTTGACGTTTTCTTTGTTTTGGAAGCATCACTTTGTTCAACTAAGATTTAAAGAAAAATTATTAAAAATAATAAAAAAATCGAACATTTCTCCTTATATTTAGCAAACAATTCATTCAATAATTGCTTATTTGTTGGATCCAAATTGAAGATTTTGTACAAACATTTGAGCATAATTAACAGCTTAAATTATTTTTTAAAGATTTTTATTTTTTGTTGCATTTAATTTAAAAAAAATTTGGAGAGGCTAAAACCCGTCCATGTGACCCTTTGGTTAAATGCAAGTGCGTTAGATTTTGTGGGGGTGTCAGGTTCGAATCCCTTTAAAGGGCAGACATTTTAATATTTTTCTATTTATTCCCAAAATTCATTTTTTAATTAAATAACATCATCCCAACATTTTAAGATTTTTTTAAACTAAAATTTTCAAAACAAACCTTATCTTTGTAGCAATATACCCGAAAAGCAATAACCCAAAAGTCAATATCTTCACAAGGCATTTGAAGTATTGGCTTAATAAATTTGCAAGCTTCTTCAATAGGATTTTCAGGTTTCAATAATTTTTGCGTGTCAAAAGGTTCTGGATCGAAAACATCAAATTCTCCATCCATTCTTTGTTTGGACTGAAAACCGAAATTTTCTTTAAAGTTTTCCTTAAAAATTTAAAAAAACCGTAGATTGTTTGGCAGCTTGTTCAGCATTTTGTTTATCTTTTTCATGTGCTGCTTTAGCTTTATTGGCCTTTCGTTTAAGTTTTCTAAGTTCAGCAGGAGTCAAAGTAGAAATATCTTGTGCTTGTTTATCAACAAATTTTTGAGGATTTTCAACCATATCAATATAAATCTTTTTTTAATTAAAAAATAAAATTTAAAAAAAATAAAACCGAAGCAGCCAATTTAGTTGTTTTAATATAATATTGTTGAGAATTCAAAACATCTTCAAAACGAAGAAATTTTATGTATGTTGAAAGAGTCATTTTACGAAGACAATCTGATAAGAAATTCGATTTTTTTAGAAATTCTAAAAAAAAATTCTTACATCCATGAAAGTCATATTGATCCTCATAAAAGTTGACAAAATGCTTGAAAATAAAATATCAAAAAGATAAGAAATTTAAATCAAAACCTGTTCAATTTGATGACATTTTTGAAGAGATTCGCCAAATTTGGATAAACGAAAATATGCCAAAGCAGCCTCATATTCATACCAAAGACATCTTTAAAAATTTAAAAAAGAAATTAATTTTTCTTTTAATTTTTCACTTACTGCATTTCAATCATACTATCATTTGCACTCATCCCTTCACGAGTAAATTTTGTACAAATTTCTTCAGCTTCTTTTATACGACAATCTCTCAACAAATATTTGGCACATTTACTGTTTAAATAACGATCTGCAGTGTCCAATTCTTGTGCGGATAACATTAAATCGGCTGCAGCCGTATAATCACCGGAATGCTTTAAAAATAAAAGATCCTCAAAAAACTCAAAAAAACCTTATAAATTTTTGCTTTAGCCACATATAATTCAATTAATGTTGGAGTATGTTTTAAAGCTTCATCAATATATTTGAGCGCTCTTTGGTAATTTTTTAATTTATCAAAATGTTGAGCTAAATAGTAATAAGTCCAAAGGACGGTTGTTGGACATTCGGGAAGATTTGAGCCTTTAAAATTTATTTAAATTAAAAAAATATTTTTCAAAAAAAATTACCATCCAAAGAGAATCGATTATACCCGTTTTCTTCAAATTTGTAAACAAAATCGAGAAGAATTCTTTCAATTGTTTTGACCTTAAAATAAGAAAAATTCAATTTTAAGACTTAAAATAAGTAAAAGAAACCTTTTGTTGATTATCATAAAGTGTCAAAAGATTTTTAAAAAGCGAAGGAATTCCTTTACGAAAACAAGTAATTAAATAAGTACGAACTTTCTCCTCGAAAATTGGGCCTATATAAATATTTTAAAGAATTCAATTTAAAATTTAAGAAACCATCAACATATAACAAATAAATCAATTTTGGAAGAGAAGCTTTAGGTCGTTGAAGAATTATTGTGTCATATAAAGAAATGAGGTCTTGATTGTTTTGAGTATTATCTGAAATAATAAGAATAGAATTAATTTATAAGACATTAAAAACAAATTTTACCCAATTTCCGACACTTCTCGATTTGTTTATAATAAAATATATTATCCGGATTTCTATCAATTAATGTCCAATAAACTCTTTCAGCATCATCAAAACGTTCCAAATTCATTAGCAAAGAGGCTAAAAATTTTTTCGAAAATTTTTTTATTAGATTTCTTTAGAAACCTCTAGTTTCAAAATAAGCAAGACGATCCAAAATTGAAGTAGAATTTTCTTCTAAACGTGCCAAAGCTTCTTCAAAACGGCAAGCTTCAGTAAGTATCATAATCTCGTAGAGAATAATTTCACTGCTCTCAATATCGATTTTTGCAGGAGCCTGAAATTTGACAAAATAAAAATGAGACGTTTTGTCCCAAAAACTATAAATCCAAATTTATCATTAAATTACCCTATTATTTTTCTTGAATTCGCTAATAATATAAAGAGCAACATCATATTCCTTTAACAAATGATAAGCGGAAGCATAACCAATCCAACTCATTTTTGATGGTTTTAAAACGAGTAATTGATAACGAGAATCCTTTAAAGAAAAATTTAGAAAATTTGTTAAAAATAAAAATATTCAACTCTATATCCTTCCAAATCACGCAACTGAATTTGCAAAAGAGATAAATCTCTAAGAATTTGCACATTTTCCTTTTCAATTCGAAGAGCCATTTTATAAGCTTTAATAGCCTCATCGTAGCGTTTATCAGAACGTTGAACTGGAAAATTATAATTTTGAAAAGTTCGTGGAAGAAACCAAGACGGGAACGAACCTAGTCCAAATACATGCCAACAAACATGCGATTTTAAATCAGCAGCCAATCCTTTTTTCACAATTTCTAATGCTTCCTCATGCTTTCCCATACAATTCAGAATTAGGCCTTTCATAGCAAGAGTTTCTAAAAAGAATTAAATATTAGGTTTTCTAGTCAAAAATTAAAAAAAAACCTCCATGATCCGAAAAATTTGGATTAGAAAGTATTTGTTTTGCACATCTTAGCCCTACTTTGTATTGCTTTTGTTCATAACATTTCTAAGCGAAAAACATTAAAAATAAATATAAAAACGAACAAATTACCAAAATCTTCCGAAAAAGTGCCAATTCCTTTGAAGGCAATACTTGACTTCCACTGCTAATGAACGCGTTTGTCATTTTTAATCGTTAGAGATTATATTAAAACAATAAGATGTTTGTAGGACAGTCACAAGGAGGTGTAAGAGATAAACTTAAGAATAACAGCTAAATTTGAGAATTATTAAATTTTTGCAACGAAAAAGAAAACGGAGACGAACAGAAACGAGAAAATAGCCAACAAAACCCCAGAAGAAAAATAAGAAAAAAATCTTAAAAAACCCCCAAAGATTTACGTATCAAGAAATTCGGAAAAAAATTTTTACCAAAATAATTTAAAATTACGCCTAAAAACAGAACGCCAAAATTATTTTTATTCGAAATGGCAATTTTTTATTTGCTTACTTTTTAAACAAAAAATGAAGTAACTCTTAAAAAAGTTAAACATTAGTCGGTCTACCAATTTATTGATTGACTTTATATACTTTGTGACTATTAATTTAAAAAGATTTATATTGTGTCAATTTTTCTTATACAGATAGAATGCAATGATAATAAGCATTAATAGTAATGAACAAATGGCAGTTGAACAAAATTTGGAAAATGTTTTGGAAGGTAAAATTTTTTGTATTTTTTTTTTGTAATTTTCCTACCTATGGACTAAATTATTTTGTCTGAATTTCTGATCTAAAATGAACAATCTCACAGTTTTACGCTTATAAGTGTGTTTTTCACGTGACTTTCAGAAATTGAATTTTTTGGTTTTTGACCTTGAATCGAAGTCAGGCATATTTTTACTTTATATTTTTCAGGAGAAAAGACGCCATTCGATTTATTGTATAGTAGCGAATCCGGCTTTTATAAAGCTTACGAGCTACAAGAGGTTTTTTAATTTTTTTTTAATTTTTTAAAAAATTTTCAGATCATCGGTCAAGGCATAGCTTCTGTTGTACGAAAGTGCTTGGAGAATGGTAAGCAAAATTTTCAAAAAATTAAATCTAAAAATCCATTTTAGAAACTAAACATCCCTACGCCGTTAAAATTGTTGATGTCACCACTGAACGTCAATCTGAAAAAGAAGCAAAACTTGCACTAGAAGAAGCACTTTCTGAAGTAAAACTGTTAAAAATGCTGTCTGGTCACCCTTCTATAGGTTTTTGAAATTTTTAGAAATTTTTGAAAATCTTTTCATAATGTCAAATTTCGAAATGCACAAATATTAAAAAAATTTCTTTCAGTAAAACTTCACGACTTCTACCCTACACCAACTTTTTTATTCATTATTTTTGAATTCGCAAGCGAAGAATTATTTGATAAATTAAATCGTGCAGTTAAATTTGGTGAAAAGAAAACACGTCATGTAATGCAACAATTGTTTGTTTTTTTATTTTAAAATATGTAAAAAAATTTAATTTTTCAGATTTGAAGGTATTTGCTTTATTCATGAAAAAATGATTGTACATCGAGACTTAAAATTAGAAAATATTTTGGTTATTGGCGATGATCGTGTGGTAATTAGTGATTTTGGTTTTGCAAAGCAATTAAAGGAAGGGCAATTATTAAAAGGTTTTTTTTTAATTTTTGAAAAATTTAAATAAAATAATTTTTAATTTTTTGAGGAATAAATTTAAAAAATTATTTTTTAAGATCTTGTTGGCACTCCAGGTTATTTAGCCCCAGAAACTTTACGTTGTCAAATGAATGAAGATGCTCATGGTTTGCAAATATTTTTTTTATTTTAAAAATTAAATTTCTTAATTTTGGGTCTAATACCTTCGAACTATTCAACATTTTTTATTTTTCGTAATTTTGGAAATCGAGGGCCAAAAATAATTTTTTCGACAAAAATAAACTAAATCTGAATTTAATTAATTTAATTTCAGGTTATTCACTAGAAGTAGATAATTGGGCATTAGGTGTAATTATGTATACAATGTTATCTGGACATGCACCTTTTTATCATAGACAACAACTTAGAATGATGAGAATGATACAAGAAGGAAAATATGAATTTAAAAAGGAACATTGGGAACATATTTCTGATGGAGCTAAAGATCTCGTAAGAAATTTTTAAGTTTTTTCGTTATTTTGGGCTTCCATTTTTTATTTACCCTCCCTCCTTAATTTAGAGGTTTTTCGCCTCTTCTGACCCTTGAGTCCCACTATTTATACGTCTTATATTTGTTTAACAATTTTTATGATTAATATTTAAAAATATTTTAAAATTTTTCTTTCAGATTCAACGCCTTTTAACTGTCCCAGTTTCAAAAAGAATACTCAGCTCTGAAAGTTTAAAACATCCTTGGATGTTATCTACATCAGATGGTGGTGAACATCCAATTAGTAAATGGGATCCAAGAAGAATATTTAGAATTGCTCAACATTCTATTAGGTTTTTTTATATTTAATTATTGAAATTTAAAAATTAATTTTTAAAGATTTTTGGTCAGAATGACTAATTCTAAGTCGACAACAAAATTGGATGAAGGAGGTAATTTTGAAGAAATAATTTTTTATTTTGAAAATTTTCTCGTTTTTCAGAGGAGACGCGTCCACGCCCATATAGAAGCAGAAGTGAGTTTGGGGAAATTTATTACTTTAAATTTATAAGCTCAATAACTAAGAATAGCCCAAACCTCTTAAAATAAAATTTGATCAAATTTAACCCGAAGAGGTTCGAACCTTCACCCCCTAAAAATAAAATTATATCCCAAACCTTTCAGTTTAAATTGGAATTAATATTTTTGGCTATTGGGAAAAATAAAAAAATATTTTACCCTGAAAGGATTCGAACCCCACCCTCCAAAAAATGATAAAAATCTCCACTTAACCATCAAGTCATTTTTCAGAAAAATGTTATAGGCTTTTTCAATTTTTTTAAAAAACGTCTTAGGTTTAAACATAGGCTTTTTCCATACGAGAGAGATGCTTTTTGCAAATAAACAAAAATCTAAAATGCACCGACGTCCTGGCTCTTTGGAGAAAAATACAGCAAAAAGGAAGAAATCTTGTCTAGAAGGAATGATTGTAGATGAGTATACACAACAAAGTCAGTCAAATGATGATAATGATCATTAAGAAAGGTTAATTATATTGTAATGCATTTTCTTTTCTTTTAATTATTATTTATAGAGAGAGGTCCCAAAAACTAAAAAAAATATTTGTTTTAAATTATTCCCAGTGAAAAAACTTCCTTTTAAAAATATTTTTGGGACCGTTCCTGGTTCATAGGGATTGAAAAACTGGTTTATAGTTAGTACCAATTAATTTGTAAAATCACCATTATATTTATAATTAACGTTCGATAATTTTTCGAAAATTTTTAAATTATCCTCAGTTTAGTTAACTAACAAATAAGGCCAAGAAAATTTTCCTTATTAAATTAATTGGTTGCAACAATTTTAATTATTATTTTTTGATTGCAAAAAAAAACTCCTGTTTATTGTATAGATCATGGATCTTTATGGTTATTATATTAATGTCTTAAACACACTCAAACATTTAGCTTTTTTATTTTGAATAAAAATAATTTTTTTTTACCGGTTTAAAATTAAATATAGGAATGTTAAAAAAGATTCTGACTAGAGGGAGATATGTCTTTAAAAATAATTTGATAAAAAAATAGCTGTGAGATTCCAAAAATAAAATGGAATTACTAATTAAAATAAAATGTTAATTTTAGAGTTTGAAATTTAGTTACGGGGTTTAAAGGAATTTTTGTCAGTTTATCCCGGAAATTGATGAAAATTAAATTTAAAAAGTCCAAACTCTAATGGATGGATTAAAAATAAAAAAGAAATTTAAATTTAAAAAATCTAGACAATCTACAATATTAAAATATATAGGAAGACTAAAAATCTAATTAGCAACTAATTTTTAAAAATTATCAGCAAAAGCACCTTTTGCCTTTTTCTTTTCTAAAATAATTAAATAAAAACTCTAAACCTTGTAAAATTTAAAAGATATGTTCCATTTCGATCCAAATTTCCATATCTGCATTTCAATTGCTATCGATCGATTTTTTGAGATCTCTTACAATTTCTTGAAATGACCCTAGTTTTTCACGGGATATGCTTAAAAGTTCTTGTACATTGTGTTTCTCAGCCATTTCATTGAAAAACCTTTAAAACAATTTTTTAAATCAGAAAAAAGGTTAAAACTTAATTTTAATTAAAAACATAGCCTAATAAATAAAGGGGCACCAATCGGACTCGAACCCGCTACCCATTTTCCTCGAAAAAAATATCCAAACCACTACATCACCAAAACAAAAAATAAATTTCACTTTATAACATCAGTAAAATCCATGTCATTTTCAATCAAAATCTCTCTATATTGTGTTAACAAGGCTAAACCAAAAAATAAACCAAAATGGCGAGAACAGAGAACTTCAGCTGACCAAATAACCTCCCAAAGTTGAAAAACCTCAGAATATTGTAATTCTAAAAATTAAATAAATTCAAAAAATTTAGAAAAAAACCTCTTTTAAAATCAAGTAAAAGCCAACGATAAAAAACAACAAAAGAATAATCAACATTGCGCATTAATTGAGAATACAATTCAGGATCCATAACTTCTACTAGATAGCGCTAAAAATAAAAAAATTATAATTTTATGTTTTGTTTTTAACTCCTTAAATCGACATTCCGACATATTTTTCAATATTTGGTGTTTTGAAATATTTTTAAATTAAATTTGACATTTAGACTTATTTCTTACTATTTGACATTTTGAAAAATTTTTCATTTATTGACGTTTTGAACTTGAAAATTAATCGAACCCTACATGATTAAAAAAATTCTCCTTACAAAATGATTCAAATTTTCATCCATTTCATTATTATGTTTGCATTGAGGAAAGTTTTTAGCCATTCTTCTCAACATTAAACGTTCAAAACAAGCAAGGGTTAAAGCTTCATCACAAAATAATGCCAATAAAGGTGCCAAAACATCACACATTCCTTGAACATAACCATCATTTGGATCAATTTTTAATCGTCGATAAATATATGTACACATTATTTTACGTAAAAGAATTAAATTTTCCATTTTTGAATAAAAACGAGTTATTCTATCACAACGATCAACATCCTACAAAAATAACAAAATTATGAAAGTAAAATCAGAAAAAAATCAGAATTATTTAAAAAAAATTTAATTTTAATAAAAATTGAAATTTTTATTAGAAACCAGAATTCCAAAAATAAAATTTCAAAAAATTTCCTAAAAAACAAGAATTTTTACTGTAAAATCAGAATTTTAAATATAAAAATCAGTATAAAATTAAAAAATAAAAATTCCCTTTAAAATAGGATTATTCTCAAAAACCCTTAAAAATTGAAATTTTTACTAAAATTAGAAGCACCCACAAATTATTCTCAAAAAATCCACCCAAAAATCAGAAAATTAATTTATATTAAAAAATTTAAAAAAATCATCAAACCTTTTGAACACGTATTAAATTTGCCATTAATTCTTTTGTTAATAACTAAAAAAATAATTAAAATTAAAAATATTAAAAAAAATACATTTTCTGAATTTAATTCCAATTCATTTTCATCAAAATCAACAACATCTAAATCTTCAAAAACATCACTATTTGTTGATTCTGAACGTGTTGAAGAAGGAAAATAATCTTTTTGAATGGTAAATTCTGTTGCTGTAATTTCTGAATTTTGACGAGAATATTCTGAAAAATTTAAAAATAATTTTTTTAAATTCTTCCAGGGGTTAAGTTCAGTTAAAACAAGTCACTTAAAATCCTAGGAAATTCCCAAGAATTTTTTAAAAATATTTTTGGTTAGCAAAAAATAAGAGAAAAATAATTTTAAAAAATTAAAATAAAATAATTTTTTTTTCAAACCATTTTTTTGTAAAGACGAAGAAACAAAATTTTTTTCAATTTCCAACCATTCATTCGAATCTTTTTCATATTCTTTTTTTAATAAATCAATTTTATTATTATCCAATTCTTCATGCCATTCAACAATTCTTAATAAATAAGGCCATGATTGGGCACGAAGTGAATCATTTTCTATTCCACAAAAATAAACTCTAGTCAAAAATTGTTTGTAAAGAGGAATCTTAAAAAATTTAAAAAAAATTATATAAATATTTTAAAGAATATTTTTCATTAAAAATTATAAAACCGAAAGAAAAACAAGCAAAAAGAAAATAAAAAACTCCGAGAGGATTCGAACCTCCCCTAAAAGCAGGAACTTAAACCACTACACCAAAACTGTTGTTGTGACAAACATTTAAAAAATTAGGGACAGGTTGGAAGGCTCGATCAAGTATCGATCGATATATTTATAAAAAATCGAATAGAGTCGGACTGTAATAAAAATTGACCAAGAACCATAAAAGATAAAAAAAAGGCAATATTCCTTATTTAAACGAGACCCCAGTTTTTTAGGATGATTTTTCTTTTAAGAAATAAATTCGAAGGAATTATTTTTCTTTATAAATTCAAAAATTTTTTATTTAATTAATTTTTCAAGTTTTTTTTAAATGTTAAAATTATTCCTAACCGATTTTTCCATTCTACATAATTTCCAAAATGTTTCAGTAACAGGCATTAATTCTCCATTAATTCTATTTTCATCATTTTTAATATTATCCATTCCATGTACAATATTCGCCAAACGAGTTCTAATAATTCTCAAATGTCTACAATAAGATAACCAACCATTAAATGCTCTACTTAAAATTTGTGTTTTCATTGCCTTTGTTGCGTTAGCCAAAGAAGACCTAAATTTTTAGAGAAAATTTAGTTTTAAAATTTTTTAAAAAAACCTAACAGCTTGTCCATCATCATCTTTTGAATTTTCTCTACTAGAACGGTCAGAACTTTAATTAAATCATAGAAAAAGTCAAAAATTTTATTTAAAAACCTTATCATTTTAAGAGGTGCTTTAGTCAAATTAAACGATGGAACAACAATTGCTGGTCCTATAGTTGTAGCAAAAGAGACAATACTGAAAATTAGACCTCCATTAGTTTCTTTAGAATTGGTTTTATTTTCTGTTGTATTTTTGTCATTATTTGAAGATTCCTCTGAAAGTAGTTAAAATTCATAAATGATGTTGAACCCGAGATCATCAAGGAGGTGGGAAATACAATGCAAAAAAAAAAACGGTTATAAAAGGACACTCTCTCCCCTTAGGAAGTCAATAATTATTTAAAAAAACAAAAAAACCTTCAATTCCTTTTATTGTCTCCAAGGGAGGTTGAATACGGAAAAGTGGTGCCAAACCATTTTCTACTGCAAACAAAAAAGTTAAACAGTGCCGTTTCTGTCCAAAACGGAAAGATATTTGTTCTACACCATCAGAGTCTACTAAAACAACGACATAGAAAGAAATAGATTCTTTTTCTGTAAATAGGAAAATTTTTTGATTTTTAATGATTTTTAAAGAAAATACTTTGATGTAAATGAATGTGTGTAATTGTTTCCATTCTAATCGAAAAAGGAGTTTGATGACAATGAGAAGTTTGTTCAAAAGAATTTTTTGAAGCAAAAGAAGATTGTTGCCTTTAAAAAAGCTTAAAAATTAATTTTAAATTAAAAAATAAAATAAACATCGTGTCAGAATGAAGTAAAGCATTCGGTGCCCACTTAAGTGTTAAAATTCCATTAATGTCTTGTTGAAGTGTGAGATAACCTGGAAAGGATGAAAAATTGTGAAAAAAATTGAAATTTTAGTTTTCTGAGTTTTGACATACTTCAGGGATTAAAAATCGATTTTTAGTAGAATTCTCAAAAATAAAACCTTGTTGTTCTCTTCCACCAAAATAAACAGAAATGTTATTCTTTGCAAAAAGAATACAAGTTCTTGGATTTTGATGAAAAGAAAAAGCATTTTCTCGACTTGAAGATGCTGAATTGAGTTCTGGAGAAGGAGCTATACTTGTTCCTCTTTTGAGAAGCTGAAAAATATTTTTTTATATTTTAAAGCAAAGTCCGCAAGTTTTGTCCGCAAAAAGTAAATCTATTGTAGAATAATTTGCGGACAAAACTTGCGGATTTTTCTTAAAAAGCATACTGCCAAAGGTGGTCTTCTTCTAGGTGTTGCAGATGACAATGAATTTGGAGAAAAGTTGCAATTATTTAATGTGCTCATTTTACATTTTTTATTTAAAATACCAAAAAGTCTTGTAATTTCAACTAAAAAGATGTAAAACAAAAAGAAAATAAACATAACAAGCTCTCACACAAAATTGAAATGAAGAAGTAAATAAATAAGAATGCTTAAGCCTACACCGCCTCACGCATAACTAAATTAGTGAGAGTGCAACTTTAAAAAAGTTGGAAAAGCGTATTCCCACACGCGAATGGCAAAAATAAAAAAAAGTATATTATTAAAGTAAAAAAGGTAATCAATGATTTTCATTATGTTCATTAAAAAGGAGTTGAAATTTTAATAATTTCTAATTGTGGATAGGGAAATTATTTAATAAGAGGTTTTAACACAAAATTATTATGAAATATAACATTAAAGTAGAAAGGAAAATATTTTCAAAAATTTTAAAATCGTGATTGAAAATAGAATACAGGGCCACAAAATTAAAAAAAAAACTGCGTTAATTTCAAAATTAAAATTCATACTCTAAAGTCTCTCTCTAAAATTGCGGAAAAGAAAAAGAGTAAAAGAAATAGTGTGTTATTTTTAATAAACGCTTTTTGGCAAATTGATTAAACATTATGCCAATAATTTTTTTCTCTATGGCCAAGATTAACAATAAACAGAGTTAACAGCTGATGAGTTTTCTTGGCCGCATAGCTTGATTTTGTACATTTTTATCTTAGATTTTCATAAATGTATTTTTTAAATTTTCAATTTAAGAAGATGGTTGAAGAGATTGATCGTTTAGAAGAAGAGGATCCAAGCTTTCTTCCTTGTCAAAGTTGGCAGATTACCCCTGATCCAATTGTTATTAAAGGAATAGGCAATTTAACATTGTAAGTTTTAAATTACAATAATTTCTAAAATTTTTTAATAATTGGTCTCTTTGGTGTAGTGGGAAAATTTTTGGTTTTGGGGTGTGGTTCGAACCCCGCCCAGGGAAGTTTTTTTATGTGAAGGAAAAATCAGGAAAAATTCTGTAAAATTATCTTGCTTTGCAAAATTCAAAAAAAAAGATAAATTTTGATCTTAAATTAATTATTTTCTTATTTTTCAAAGGTTCGGACTCAATTCCCGTTTCTCTTCAGAATTTCCTTGTTCTCTAAAAGGAAAATTGGCACCAGAAGAATTTCAGGTTTATTTGTAAAAATTAATTTTTAATATTTAATTCGATTTTATAGGACACAATGGATCGAATTAATTTTGTTTTGCAAAGGAATGTCCATTCACATTTGCGTTGGCTAATTTGTGGTTTAATTTTTTGTTGTTGCAGTATGGGTATTTCTCTATGGCCGGTGATTTATTTAAATAAAGGAGTAAGCTTAATTTAATTATTTTTTGGATTGTTAATGGCTTTTTAAAGTTGAGGATCTTCCTTGAGATTTTTATTTAATAATTTTATTTTGAAAATCAGGTCAAATCCTTAGAGAATCCCCATTAAAGTTTCCATTGTATTTTTAGTTATAATAATCGTGGGTGGACTCTGGGGGAAACTACGCTGATTTTACAGACTGGGAATGGAATTATTCGAGGAATCCTTTTCTTTCCGGGAGATTTATTAAAAATCGGAATTTCCATAAAGGCTTGACTTTGATTTTAATTGGTCTTATAAGTCACGGAGAAATCAAGAAATCTTGAAAAAATTCTCTTAAAAAATTTTCTTATTTTTTTAGACAATTTCAGCAGTCAAAGAAACACTTGAACAAGAAAATCAATTACTTTATAATAAATTAGGTTTAATTAATTAATTAAATTTTAAATTATTAAATTCTCCATTTTTTAAGGTTTTAATTGGAAATTGTCTCGAAGGCCTGTTGAAAATGCTGCTAATTTAACTGAATATGTTTTGCTGATTGAAACGTTGGCTAAAGTTCCATTGTCAGTGCCCGATTGATTTAAAGGGCTGTTTTTTTTTTGCTCAAATTTTTTTTTATTTTTACAAAAATTTTATTTTTAATTTTATGGAGCTTTATTCTTTTATAAAAATTAAATTTGCGGACAAAAATATTTTTTGCGGATTTTCACTAGTCCATATAAATCTCCTGAAAATATAAAAGATAAAAGTAAAGTCCTTAAAATTTTAATTTTCTAATCAAAAAAATGGTAAAAGTTTTGATTTAATTTTTCCACTTTTTTACTTTAAAATGTTTATTTTAGTATTTGATTTTTTTTAATAAATTTAATTAATAAAAACATTTTTACCCAGATTTACTTCAAGCAAAATAGCAATAAAAATAATTATTGAAAAACGAGATTCTAAAATCTAGACAATTCATAAAATCAAAAAAATATGTTTTTAAAAACAAAAATTCTAAAAGCAATTTTTATAAACACAAATCAATCAATTCATATGTATGTGTTGGTGATTGTTTTTTGAATATTATTTTTTTGGGGTTCGGGCTTATAATGTGAAAAATTTTTATTATCTTCTCTTCTTTCTTTTGCGGAGGAGGCTTATCAATTTTTGGAGATTTTTGGGGATCACCAAAACCGACAAAACAAAAAGTGCCAAACAAATAGATAAAGGGAAGCAAAACAATCAGACAAAAATCATGGAAAGAAATCAAAAAGAAAACTGAAGAAAATAAAAAGAAGGAAAATAATTGTCCGGTTTAATTTCCTTTTCTATATTTTTGCGATTCTTCTTTTTATTTTCGTTTTTAGGCTACAATCTTGGGGATCGCTCTAGAGTCGACCTGCAGCATGAAGCTGACTGCGTCTGGGGGGATGTTTGGGCTGCTTTT